>PVLC010003505.1:0-96347 GCA_004027655.1 Graphiurus murinus | reverse complement strand
AATAAGAACACCATGGCAAGGGGGAGAAATCACATTTTTGATATGGCATTCTTAAATATTATTTGATATTTTTGCCAGATTAAGCATAAAAGAATAATAATTCAAGCTATATAAAAAATCCAACCAAAATGTCATTGTGGTTTGTCCTTATTCCATAAGGAAATATATTGACTATGCATCCAGTGATTTTGTAAAAACAAGACCTTATATTGATTTGCCTGTTTGTTCTAATTACATTAAAGTTTAGGTTATATAATAGATAGATGTGGGTTGGGTACTTATTCCCAGTTTTCTAAAGGAAGGTATGGTATGGTGTTAGTTTCTAGGTAACATGGTAGTTAAACAGTTCAGTATTTAAGGCACAAAGTACACAAAACTTATTCCTACAATAACTGAAGTTAGTATGGAAAAAAATTCCAGACCTGATGTCTGGGACAGGAGATGTATCGTTTTGCTCTTGTATTGGCATTTAATATTACATTCTGACACAAATGAATTACACATATTACCATCAATCCCAGTATCCTGATAGTCATGTAAGAAAATAGTACAAACCCCTATTTTTTTTTTTTTTTTTTTGATTTGTGCATGATGTTGGGACTGACCTTCTACAAGACTGTACTTAGTACAATTTCATTTATCAGGAGTTATTATTTCTGGTTATTCTCAGCTGCAGCTTCTTCCTGGTTCCATGGCCTCAAATATCATGGATTCATTTTTTAACTATTCTCTTTTCTCTGACTTTACCAGGAATAACCAATAGTAAGATTCTATTATCTTTTTTTCTAGTACTATCTCTGAGATATATCTCTTTATGTTTCTTTTGGGCCCTTTCATATATCAGTAGTGATTGTGCCAAAGGCTTGGAAGCATTCAATATTTCCATTTGGCAGCAAGAAATATCCTCATAGGGTCTTCAATTTACTCAGTGTATTTTTTTAATCTGTATGATATATTTAACCCATGTAATATTTTTGCTTTAGGTTTACCAAGAAGGCTTCTCCTTGTCTACCATATTAATTACAATCTGCTTTTCTAACTCATGTATAGTCTACTGCTACTCTTCCCACTTCCTGTCCTACTAAACGCACTTGCCTTATGTATTTATAATCTCTTTCTCTGAACTACTTTTCTGTCCCAGCTTCTCTTGTTGATCTGATTCACATTGCTTACCATGTCCTGCTTTTGCATCTTTGTACTTATTATTATTCCTTGTACCTAGAATATACCCACTACACATTATACTTCAGATACATTACCTTCCTCAAAATCTGAATTGAAATTTACTTCCTTGGTAAGCCTGATGCATCTCATCAACAATCCCTTTCCCCTCCTGCCATATCTGTTCATGCTTTGAGCACCCTAGAATTCATTTTGTGCTATGTTGATCCTCACTTGCTGATATGGAACTTGATAAGTCTTCTTAAGTCATTTCCTGTTTATTTATCTTCCCAATATACTTCTTTTAAAGCGTTCCCAAGTTTAAAGTCATAGATTCCAAGCCCTTAGCATCTATCAACTCAGGAGAGTCTGTAATAACATGATATTTTATAAATCCTCATTCTTAACTCTGTCTTTTCTGTATATGTAACCTGATATTTTAAAACAAATTGAAAAAACAATAAAACTCTGAGTTGTATTTCTTCTATATCTTTATATTTTGGTGGAGCAGCTAAAATTATCGACTGGTTATTCATTATTACAAGAGAATAACATCTTTATCCATGTTTTAAAAATTAGATTTATTTTTCAGAAAGGAATGTCCTGGGTTATACAAATTTCTTTCCATCATTGCTTCTTTCTCGCACCAAATCATTATGACTCAGATGAAGTTGTTAGAGTCAATAGGCAAAGAAGCTTTAAAAAGAGATATTTTTACTTTCTGGCTAGATTCTAATCTTGCTTTGTTTACTATGTTATATAAAATAAGCAAGTACTACACTCATAAAACTTTTCTACCATTTACAATAAACTAATTTTTTCAGAAAACACTTGATTTGGGTTTAATTTTTATATCATATAAGAAAAAATAGCTTAAGCTCCCACTGCCTATATGAGATAAATGGACACTTCTAATTAATGGATAAATCAATTCTGACTCCACAGAGAGACACACATACAATGTGCAAAGTTCTGTTGCTGACCTTTCATATGTTCTCTTCACATTCTCCTTCCTGTCTTTCTCTACGCTTTTGTCTCAGTTTCTGTCAATGGTTTGCTGGGCTACAAAAGATACCCACAGAGCTGAAAAGAGGCTCAACCTTTTTCTTTAGAAACCAATTGTGCCATTTGACTGCAATCCAATCCTCCAAGTCTAGAAAGTCTCTGCATTTCTCTCAGGAATATACACTAACTGTACTGGTGATTGCTAGCACCATCTTGCATCTCTGTGGATTTTATCTAGCATCCACACATGAAAGGCATGTGAGGTGGGGATAGGTATAATAACTTTCAAAGCTCCTCAGAAGTGGAGCTCAGACTCTAGTGTCTTCACATAGTTTACATCTACAGAACACCTGTAATAATGACAAAATTTTCTTTGATAATAACCATTATTTAAAAAAAATTATATTTATTCAATTACCCACCTTGGGTAGAATGGACATGTGAAAAGCTAATGAATCTGACAAGCACATACAAATTCAAGGAAGTGAGTCAAGTGTCTACGTCTGTCACCAACTAGTTCTGTAAGTTTAGGAAATTTCCTTGAATTTTTATCATCCAATGTACTGCTTAGTAAAAGAACTAATAATTTATACCATAATTATTCTTAAGGTTTTTCTAGGGTTCATATGCAACATTGCATTTGAAATATTGTGAAAGTATATTTATAGACACAGACACGTATGTACAGTGAGATTTACATATAAAATGAAGTATTAATATATTACATTTAAGATTATTTATGTGAAGAGAAATGAGTGAACTTTGATATGTTAAGCAGTGTTAAGTTATAGAAAATGAATTATGTAAAGTTGTCCTTATGGAGATCAGTTCAATTTCTTCAAATATATAACACTGTTCTTTGATAAATAAAGTTCACAATATAGGGAAAGGATTACTTGTATTTAAGAATAAACAATAGCATATAAACAAATTTGAGAATTTTTTATAAGATATTGTTGATTTGCCAGTAGGATAATTCCTCATTTTTTTTAATAACCTAGTCACTGAGCAACTATAATACCTATTGATCTTACTTCATCTAGATCAATGCCACATTGTCAAGCAGACTTCCAGTTTTTGATATACAAGAACAAAAAGCAGTAACTGCTGAGTGGAAATATTATTAAGCTCTTTTAAATAAGTAGTCATTTATAGAACATTCCAAATGAAGCATAGCATTCCCAGACTTTCAATGAGTAGACTTCCACTTATCCTGGACTGAGTTGTTATTGAGTCAAAAATTAATCCAATTTTGTAACCAGGCTATTGTTTATGGCTTACAATATTACAAGTATACGTAGTAGGATGTCTTAAACACAGATAATGAGTGAATATACCAGGTTGGAAATGTTAGAAACCCTGTTTCCCCTTCTATCCCTTCCTGACCTTTTCTGGGTCTTTGTTAGTTGGCCAGACTGTATAGAGAAGATAAAAGCATGTTTGTCCTCTCCACAATGTCCCTGTGGTGGTCTTTTTTATACATCAAAAAGGCAGTTTTGGTAAAGTGTATTTAATTATACCAAGTTCCAAGTCACTGAGTATTTGCATTAAAGGCGATTAGATTAGTTGTCATTGTACCCATGATATTTATTTCATTTCTACTCTAACTTTCCATTATGACTCATGTTTGTTTATTATTAGTGAATCCTTGAGAAAAAGTGTGAAAATGGCATCTACCACAGGGGAAAAATGCTGACAAGTATAGTCACACTCAATATGGCTTATCCCTAAAAACAATATTGTCAAAAAACAACATGGCTTAAGAAACAATAGTAAAGAAATATAATGTTAATTATCTGCATGCCCAGAAAATATGGGAGGACATATTTCATTCATTTCCATGGGGCAGGTAAATCCTAGAAACATAATTCTGAACTTGTTTTGTGGTATATAGGATGGCTATCAAAAATTAGATGATTATGGTAATGAATAATAAGATAGAACAAAAACAATGTAAGGTTAAAGATAATTTATAGTAATACAAAAAACCAAAAACCTTATAAAATTTATATGCCCTTTCTCTAAAATAGTAACAGCAATAGGGTTTTATCAATACAGATTTTCCATTTTGATTTAAATGAAAGCATGTATTTTAAACTAATGGGTTGAAAGGAAACTCAGCATGGGAATCGACTGTCGTTGCATAGACCCAGAAAATCTTATTCAGGATAAAATCTGTGGGTAGTTTGTGTCTTTCCAGGTTTCTATTTGAAATAGCAAATAAGAGGAAACCACAGGTTGTCTGTCACTTAAGCAGGTGACACTATAAGCTGACAAGAAAATCATAGTACTCAGCTGGAGAATAAACTCAATGGCAATGCTCCATTCACTGAAGCATTTTATATTTCTTTCCATGTGCAACCTTATCTAAACGTGTGTCACTAATACATCTACCCAAGAAAAAATGCTTACTTAGCCACAAAAGATATTTCACCAAATTCTTTTATAAGAATTCCTTATAATTATATTAAATAGCTGTAGTGTATAATGAAGAGCATATGTGATTGACATATTCAATATAGTATGAGACAGTTTTATATTAATATAGCATCTTTCTTGCCAAGGAATAAAATATAACTTTAAAAATATTTGTTAATGATTTTATGCACTGAACTCTGAACCAGAAAAATGTCATTTAATGGTTTATAGCAATTCCACAAAACAATCCATCATTTCAAATAAAAGCTACCATAAACCATTGAATACTAAGGGAGAAAGGAAAATACAGAAGTCAAGAAGCAGTTCAACTACCTGATGGCATTAATATTGGTAAAGATATAAAGTGAGATGTATCTTCATTTTCTTTAATTAATGAATTCTTGGAGAAAAGTGTGAAAATGGCCCATACTGCAGGAAAAAAAAATCCTGTCAAATATAGTCATTCAATGTGGTTCACCCTAAAAATAATGCCATTGTCAGAAAAAACCCATAGTTTTAAAAACAATAGCAAAGGATATAAAACTAAATGTAAGGTGGCTAAATAAAAGGGTTTCAGAGATTTTTGAGATAGGATTATGTGTAGATACACAATGAGAAACACAGACACACATGTCTAAATTACTCATTTTTTTTTTTTATGAAAGAGCTCATGTCTCTATGCTTGTACAGTCTAGTGTGACACACATACTGGGCTCATAATTTACCCATTATAACTGAACATAGTAAGGAAATAATTGGACACCTGCACGAAATATTTTGCCTATTCTTGATTTCATGGTTGTAAGAATAAAACCGTATCATCATTTACTCTTGAGCATAAGTCTTTCTATTTTTTGTATCCTGAAACATATTTCAGGAATTGTCCCTGTCTGCCTAGATGGTTTAATGTGGTAGTTAAAGACTAAAGTCAGATAGGAAGGCTTATGTCATCTCCTCCTCCTTCTCTTTCCCTTTCTCCTCTGGAATCACCCCCCCCCTTTTTTCTTTTTCTCCTTCTCCTTCTCTCCATCCTTCCTCCTCCCATTCGGTACTGGGGATTGAACCTAGGACCTCAGACATACTAGTCAAAAGTTTTACAACTGAGCTACACAGTGGCAAGCCTTAGTTTTCTTATCTCTAAAATGTGTAGCAGTAGTTATTTTACTAGAGGTGTTGAAAAGATTAAATGAAACTATACCCATAAAGAACGTAGCATGTACTGGGTAGAGAATAGAAACCTCCCTATATTTTATGTATTATTTCTCCTCTTTAAAACTAGTAAGATATGTAAGTGCTAAAAAATAAATCTAGAACTATTCTTGTATGTCTTTGCAAAATAGAATTGCTGACTTTCAAATCTGCTACCTAAATTCCTTCAAAATTCTTAAACACTCTTTTTGTGGGTGTGACATTCATCTTCTATGTAGGCACTTATTAATTCTTCAACACTGTAATCATTCTTAATTTAATTCAGACTCAAATATAGCATTCAGCTTTCAAAATCTACAGGGATGATTATGCTTACTTGGAAATTGTTAGTTGCTTAGCTATAGTACCTTGTTTTGTGTGCTGTAGAAAGTAAAGTTATAATATCTACATCTCAAATAGGGGATTCTTTTTTTTGTTTGTTTGTTTTGTTTTGCAAGACTAGGGATTGAACTCAGGGGCATTCTACTTCCGAGCTACACCTCCTATCCTATTTTTTATTCTTTAGTTTGAAACACAGTCTCACTAAGTTGCAGAGGGCCTCAATGAGTAGCTGAGGCTGCCCAAAAAACCTGTGATCCTCCTGTGTTGGCCTCCCAACTACTGGGATTACAAGTGTGTACCACTATGGCTGGCTCAAATAGGGGATTCTGATTCATAATTTTATACCTGCAAATCTCTCAAATTCAAACAGTGTAAATCTGTGTGATGCTTTTATTGTTTTGGTACCCTAACTCCAACTGTTAAATTTCACAAATTTCTATCAGTCTGTGGTCAGTGCCCCTTGCTTGCCAGCTGGTAACCAAGTCCTTTTGAGACTAGCGTCCTTCTTAGGGTAACTTTTGAACTTGTTTTTGCTCTTGATCACTTCTGTTTGGGGGTCAGACTCTCTTGCTTTCCCACTCCTGTTTTGTTCATAGTCCTTCTTTTGCCTATTTGACCCATCTCTAGCTCATGCTGAACAGACATTGAATTAGTTTCCTGATTTTGTCTAACTGATCTCATGAAGTCTCACTCCCTTCACTCAGTCTCTGCTCTGCATTTCCCAACTTGATCTTCAGCCAATTTGTCTGTTCACATATGTCTTTATGACTTCTTCCCATCAGCCAAGGTAGTCCTGGTCTTGTCCCCCGTCCCCCTTCTTGGTAAAAGAGGAATTTACTTTCATTTAGGAATTCCTAAATGTTTATGGAATGAATGGTGTTATATAAAGAACAAGTTCAAAAGCACCTAAGATCAGAAAGATGCTTATATCACTATATCAGTTAAGTGATCACTTTTAAAGACTCTTTGGTCTTTTTTCTTTTTCAAGTCAATCAACAGCATCAAAATATCAGTGGTAGAAAGAGACACATATGCCTAACACTACTATGGGTAATCTAAGTATTGTTTGTGTTATAAGTTGAGGTGTTATACATTTTTCTTTTTAATTGAGTCTGCACTGATTACTACTGTAATGGCTTTGGCTTTATGGGTTTTTATATACTGCCAACTATACAAAAATGGCCAGCTTAGCAAAAGATGGATAGCATAATTAATTTAATAGTATAATAAAATGAACTGTTCCTTTAAAAACAACTTAGCTTTCATCATACAATGAAAATTCTTTAAAGGCAGAAAAATTCAACATGTGTTTTAGATCACATTCATCGAAAACCAAAAATACATTTTTCCCAGTGCATTTCTCTCTATATTCCTCCAATAAAATGTTGAACGTTATAAAACTGTTGTCAATTTAACATGAAGGTATAAATTATTTCAAATCAAGTATCATCTATATTTCTAGAAAGTTTTTTTCATTAAAATTTGCTTTAAAATGAAAAATAATATATATTGGCATTATTTCCCTCTTGGAAATACTATAGAAAATTATAAGGCAGTGTAATTTAACACTTATTTGTGTATCAAAACATATTTGCTTTTTAAATTACTCTTATTAATTTTTGGAGGGGTACAGGGGATTAAACCCATTACCTCTGAGCTACTCTCCCAGCATTTTTTATTTTTTAAAAGCCAGATGCCGTGGCGCACACTTGTAATCCTAGTACTTTACAGGCAGAGATAGGAGAAGAGCTGGATTGTGGCCTGCCTCAGCAATTTAGCAAGGCCCTCTGCAACTTAGTGAGATCCTGTTTCAAAATAAAAAATAAAACAGGGCTAGGACTATAGCTCAGAGGTAGAATTTCCCTGGGTTCAATTTCTGGTAATATACAAACACACTCTGTCTCTCTGTCTCTGTCTCTCTGTCTCTCTCTCTCTCTCTCTCACACACACACACACACACTAAAATAAATAAAAATAAATAAATAAATAAATAAAGTGGCTTCTAAACATCGTGCTGAAGTGCTGTCTAGTGGTATTTTTTTCTTTTTTTTTTTTTTTTTTTTTTTTTGCCGTACTGGGGATTGAACTCAGGGGCATTCTACCTTCGAGCTATACCCCCAGCCCTATTTTTTATTCTTTATTTTGAAATAGGGACTCACTAAGTTGTGGAAGGCCTCACTAGGTAGATGAGGCTGGCTGCGGACCTGGATCCTCCAGTCTCAGCCTCCCAAATGCTGGGATTACAAGCATGTGCCACCACACCCGGCTCTATTTTTTTTTCTTTCTTTCTTTTTTCTTTTTGTTTTTAATACTGGGAATTGAACCCAGGAGAATTCTACTTCTGAGCCACGCCCTTGGTCCATTTTTATTTTATTTTTAAATTTTGAAACAGGATCTCAGTAAGTTGCTGAGGACCTCACTCAGTTGTTGAGGCTGTCCTGGAACCTTTGATCTTCCTGTCTCAGCCTCCTAAGTACTGGGATTCCAGGTGTGCACCACCAGGGTTGACTAGTCTTAATAACATTTAAAAAACCCAGATTAATATGGAAATTTCCAGTTTCATGACCTCCTTGGGTGAATATAGCAGGACATTCAGGACTAAGAGGCCAAAACCAGGATAGATAGGAAAGAAAAAACAGTGGAGGCTTTGCTATTCCTGTGTTTGGTGCTGCCAGCCTGTTCCCTTAAAGCCAGAGTAACAAAACAGTACTACTGTTAATGAAAGTCTTTACTTAGAAGTTATCATTTGGAGTACTTTGAGGATAAATTGAGGAAGCAAAAATGAGTTGTTGTGAGGAATAAAGATCAGTTTTTGTGTGTGTATGTAAGATTTAGAGTTCCTCAGTTACTGTATCAAATTAAAAAGAACTATAAATTGAGCTATTCTTCTGCCCTAGAGATGGTTTTTATTATTGCTCCCTCTTCAGTCTGGCAATGACTCCCTAAAGGACCACTTCTAATTACCGAAGATATTACAAGATTTATTTTGAATGTTATATATTCACTCATGACCAATCATTTAGTTGCTTCACCTGTGACTTCTTTGAATTTCACTTGAACTTAAGGGCTTTAAGACATAATTACCAGAAAAATCTAATGTGAAACTAATCTCAATAAACCTCCAGAGACTGGAAACTGAAGTTGGGAGCTGCTCTTTACAATACACAGAATGGAATTCTGACTCAAATCCTATCCTGGGTGCCAGCAAAGTCTAACAATTTGACCCTATCATTGCATAACTGTAGGAATGATAAGTTAATTAGTTAAATGTTAAGATTGATTTTTCTTCTTGTTTTTGCAGTGCAGGGGATTGGACCAGTGCCTTGTATGTATTAGACATGTGCTCTACCTACAAGCCACATCCCCAACCCTCAGACTAATGATTTTTATGTACAAAAAATTATTTACAAAAATTGGTTTGAGTCAAGGTGTTAAGCCTCCATGCAACCCTGAAATTCTAGTTGAAAATTGCATTAACTTGAGGTAAAGTGATTTGGTTTGAACTCATTAATGAGCAGAGGAAATGAGCATTGGGCTACACTGTGATTCTACTGCAGGTGTCTAATTGGTTGTAGCAGAGGTCTCATTAGGATACACTATAGGTTGTGTGACTAAATCACACACAGGAGCATGTACACCTCACCTTGGAATGCTGAGCGATATAAATGTGTTTGGTGAAAAGTAAGTATAAACGGCTGTGAACATTAACACAGAAATAACCACGTAATCTCCATACAGAATGAATAAACTTGGATATCCTAAGACAGAAACTAATCAACAAGTTAAAAAAAAATCTATGAACATGAAACTGGCTGAAAAATGAGAGTAGAGCTGTCCTGACTTATTAAGAAGTATTGCTTTTATTTTTTACTATTAAGAAAAATTAAAAATTGGCTGTCCAATGTTTGATGGCATGTATTGTCAGATATAGTCTTCCTTCAAATAACTGTACTTTCTTTTGGTCTTGATTCCTGTTTTCCCTTCTCCATGGGGGCTTTTCCAACCACCTTATGTAAAATCCTCATACCTCAGCCCCACACAATTGTCCTTCCTGTATGTTACTTTATAGCACTTATCATAGTTAGTACTTTGTAGCACATGACACTGTCATATATTGTTTGTTGTTTGTACTTTGCTCCACTAGAATTAAGCTCCCTCAAAGGCAAGATTTTTGTATGCTTTCTTCCCCCAATGTACCTAAAACAGTGCAATGAACATAGTGGAAATGCAATAAATACTTTTGAATGACTTGAATAGAGCATCACATAACTATGAAAATTTCCACAACTCCCCAGTGAGTTGCTTAGTAAGTATTTAGAATGCAATAATTCAATATTGAGGACTCTAAAATAAAGCTCTTTGTGACGGGAAAAAGTTATCAGGTGCTAAAGTTGAGGTAAGAGACAATGGGGGATGGAAAATGGGTACTAAGTGAATAAAAAAGAGAATGTCTTGAAGAAAAGGAGAGTGGTTTAATTAAATGCTTCAAAGTGTCAGTATCCTTGAGTAGCATGTGAATAATGATCCCATCTTCTGACCTATGCTCTCGCTGAAGGATCTATATTATTCAGTCATTATAGGGTAAGATTCTTTAGGAATATCTTATTTGATAGAAAGTCTCAAAAATGCTGTTTAACCCAAGAATAAAGTCTGACATATTTTAAAAATACATATTCCCTTTGTTTTCTTTTGCTGTCAAAATTGCTTACTTTGCTATCTCCTATTCACTGTTAGCAGGTAAAGGTCGGTGAACCACTTTCTGATGCAATAATCTCAAACTTGACTGCAGATTGAAACGATCTGAAGAGCTCCTAAAAGTGTGTGACCAGTTAAAGGAAAACTCTGTGTGTGAGATACAGACCTGGGTAATTTTTTTTTTTTTTTTGCGGTACTGGGGATTGAACTCAGGGGCATTCTACCTCCGAGTTATACCCCCAGCCCTATTTTTTTATTCTTTATTTTGAAACCGAGTCTCACTAAGTTGCGGAGTGCCTCACTAGGTAGCTGAGGCTGGCCGTGAACCCGGATCCTCCGGTCTCAGCCTCCCGAATGCTGGGATTACAAGCATGCGCCACCACGCCCGGCTTAGACCTGGGTAATTTTTTAAGGTACCTCTCTCGGTTTCTATATGGAGCCAAGTTTGACAGATATTGAAAATTCCATATTTACTGAATTAATGCCTGAAGGTTTGTCAATCCTTGAAACATTGTATTTACTGCACAATTTTCCAAATTATTCTCTGCTGTAGATCTGTCTACCCCAGACTGAGGCTGCATGAGTCAACAGTAGCAGTGTGGGTCTCTAATGGCATACCTGGGCATCACAAGGAGGGCTTTTTAAAAAATAAACTCCTTGGGCCTTTTCTTAAAATTCTGCTTTAGTAGAATTTTAAGTAGTAGAGGTGGGCCATGAAAATTGTCTTTCTAATAAACCTCTAGGTAATTCATCTGAAAAATAAAGTTTGAGAGCTCCTGTCTTAGATAAAAGGAATCTGGTGGTAGATTTCACCAGTCTTGCTGGGGTAGCCCTAGAGGGAATCCATGGGGCATTACTGCCCCATTCTTTCAGCTTTTTCTTCTGGATCTTCAACAAACCTCAACAAATGAATTTTCTAAACCTAAAAGGGACTCAAAACTTTTACTTCGAAAGAGCGATAGGCTGGACCAGTCCACAATCCCTTCTGTTTAGCCAATAGAACTATCCTCCATGTTAGTTACAAGCACATTTGTAATGTGTTTTCAACTTTCTGTGGCATGGTTTGTATTGCTTACTGGGAAATTTAGTCCTCTCTGTTGCAATAACTTAATTTGTGAATATCTTTCTACACAAATTAATATTGTTAATATCTCTTACTCTTGCTAGATTTCGCACTGTTTTGAACAAGGCCCTAAGATTTTTTCATCTTCAAAGTCTCATATGGCAGGGCATAGCACCATAGTAAAGAGTCCAGGATTCTTTTCTATGTATTCATATTGCATATCTTCTGGGGGACATTTCTTCTTTCTCAGGTAATAAACCATGACTAGAAAAACACCTGTCATTGAGGTGATTTTCTTAAAAGATTCAGAATGCCATATGTTACTTGTTTCTTTCAATTTTGGTTGTTATACTTTGTTAATTAAAAAAATCATGTAAATTTACAAATTTGGAACTACCATTTCTCTGCACTTCTAACCAACTGCCCCTCCAATGACTAACAATGACTCAAAAACATACAAACTCAGAAATATCTTTGTTGTAGCCTACGACTTGCATCTATTCTAGTGTTTATATTAAGAGTTGTTTTAATTTTCTTCATGGCTACTTATCTGTAACTCATTGTTGACTCCTTGTTATTTTTATTACTTTCCATTTTCTAAAATCCAGAAAATTTAAGTAACTGAGAGCCATTCAATATGTTTATACAGGTTTTGCTCCTCATCCATTCACATTTTATTTTAATAGAGCCTAAATGACATCCACTCTTGATTAAATTCTCTGCTTTGCCAATGAGAGACAAAGATTTAAGAAACTGATGGAAAGTAGTAGAGCCTTATACAGAAATGAAATAGGAAGATCATTACCACATGCTGTGTTTGAGTATAATTCTGATTTTTGTGTAGCTATAACATGTACTGTGACTTCTGTATTTTTCAAATACATATTTTTCCCATTATTCCCCAAAGGATGACTCTAGTAATTGATCTTATGCAAAATGCTTTTATGTAGCTGTGTTAGCCAAGTTACTACCTACGTCATATGTAAAGTTTAACTTGGCATTAATCATCTTTAGAGCAAATTCAAGAATAAACACAGTGAGGAGAGCCAAAGGAAATTATTGTTGAACTCTATGACTTTTTCCATATTTATGAAAAAGTTTATCAATTTATTCAAAGAACCACTTCAAAAGTAGTGAGCCCTTTTGAGGGTCAGTCAAGGTGCATGCATTTGTCAAATGAGGAAGTGACCTTTTGACTCTCTTTCAATCATACTTGGTTGATGGGTTAGGAGAAATGTCAGTTTAAAAGTGGGGTTCAGCAAGGGATGATTTTGTGACCAATTCCAATGGCTTGCTATATTTTTCTTTCAACAAGTTGACTAGTAGATAACCCCAAATATAAATAACCCCAATATTTCCTCCCATGGAATACTAATACCTGAAATTCATCAAGACTCAGAGAGTTTTATTAAAGTACCACACAGAAAAGTGATGATTTATTAAGCATTTACCTTTTAGTTTGAATTACTTGAGACAGTTTTTAGAGATGGTATGAAAGCAAGTTTCACTGGGGAAGGGTTAGACATGTGTAGGAAGAGCTTGAATAAACTGGGCATAAATTGGATGGAGGGAATAATATTTTTTATTTTTTAATTGCCTGAGGTTCTCATGTGTGGGCAGTCTCTGGAAGAAGGTATAAAGTAACCTATGATTTCCTCTTCTGTTTGAAGAAAAACATCCTGCACTCAGGGCACTCTGAACAGCTCCGTCAACTCTCAGAACAGCTCTGGGGTAGAATACATCATGTTTACGAGGGTTAGAGTAAAAAAAAAAAATGACTTTAGCTTGTTTTTCTCTCTATTTGATCTAAAACAGCATTTATAATCTCTGAACTAAGATACTCAAGATATGTAATAGATATAAATTTGCAGATTAGAACCAATCTCTGTAAATAGCCCCATAAGTCAAGTACATTTTTCTTGCCAGGGACTTAGGATATATAATTGGTCTCTGTTTTTTCAGTCTTATTACCTCTGGTTGTGACTCATTTGAAACTAATACTGTCAATTCTATCCTTAGCAGCAAAGTTATCAGAATACATGCTGCAATTTCCTTTCAGGTCTTTGAAGAACAAGTATGTATCTTTTTTGAATATGCTTTTATTGGTAATTATGGTCTCACATTATAATATAAATCATGTTAAAATTGACTTACATGCACACATCACTTGGTGCTCCTCCCTCCTCCCCATCTCCTCCCTTCCCAATACAGAGTACTGAGATTGACATTGGTATTTTCACATACGTACACATAGTTGATGGGAGTATTTCCATTAGTTAATCTCACTCTTACCCCTTCCCTTCCATTGGACCACCTCCCTGGCTCCACTGAGTGTTCTCCTTCATTATCTGGAGTCCCTCTGTTATCCCAATAACTCCCTAGCTTCCACATATTAAAGAACACACATGAACCTTCACTTTCTGTTACTGGATAATATCACTTAAACTAATCTTCTCCAGGTCTTTCCATTTTCTTGCATATGATATAATTTTGTTCTTTGTTGTTGAGAATTACATTGTGTGATATTCCATAATTTTGTAATTCATTAATCTATTGACAAATTCCGTCTCTTTTGATTTCACAGAATAACTTGTGAAGTATTGGGTTTATTTTATTTTTTTTAATTTATTTTTTGTGGTACTGGGTACTGGGAATTGAACCCAGGGGCATTCTACCTCCAAGATATACTCTCCCAGTCCTATTTTTTATTCTTTATTTGAAATAGGGTCTCACCAAGTTGGGGAGGGCCTCACTAAGTAGCTAAGGCTGGCCAAGAACCCAGATCCTCCCATCTTAGCCTCCCAAGTACTGGTATTACAAGTGTGCGCCACCATGCCTGGCTTGGGTTTAGTTCTTCTGTAAAGGTTTTGTAGAATTCAGTTGGAAATCCATCTGGACCTGGGTTTTTCCTTGATTTCAGGCCTTTCATTTCTGTTTCTATCTCTCTCTCTTTTTTATTTTTTGCTATTGGTCAGTTTAAGTTTTCTGTCTCTTCTTCCATGTTTTCCGATTTATTGGAATATAAATTTTCAAAATAGCTTCTGATTATTCTCTGGTTTTCTCCACTGTCTGTGGTGATATCTCCTTTTTCATTTCTGATTTTAATAATTTGGGTTGATTCTCTCTTTCTTTTGGTTAGGTTGTCTAGAGGTTTGTAAACCTTGTTAATATTTTCAAAGAGCCATCTTTTTGTCTTGTTGATCCTTTGTATTTTTTTTATTTTCTATTTCATTGATTTCTGCTCTGATTTTAATTATCTCCTTCCTTCTACATGCTTTTGTATTAGAACACTCCTGTTTTTTCTAGGTCCTTGAAGTGTATCATTAGGTTGTTTATTTGGTGACTTTATGTTTTTCTTATGTGGGCACTCAGTGCTATAAATTTTCCTCTTAACATTGCATTCAAAATTTCCCATAGATTTTGGTATATCATGTATCCATTTTTGTTTAAGTCCAGGCATTTTTTATTTCTCCCCTTATTTTTTTCTCTGATCCTGTTTTCATTCAAGAGTATATTATTTAGTCTCCATGTATTTATATAATTTCTTTTGGTCTTCCTTCTGTTGATTTCTATTTTCATTCCATTTTGATCTAAGAAGATTAGGGAATCATATTACATTTTTTAATGTGTCAGTGTTTGCTTTGTGGCCCAGGATGTGGTCTATTTTACAGAAGGTTCCATGAGCAGCTGAGAAGAATATGTATTCAGCAGTTGCTGGTTAAAAATACTGTATATGTCTATTAGGTCAATTTGATTTATAGTGTCCTTTAGGTCTGAAGAGTCTTTACTCATCTTTTGTCTGGAAGATCAATCTAGTGGTGACAGTGGTGTGTTGAAGTCTCCCAATATTATCATATCTGGGTCTATTTAAGGCCTAATGTCCTGAAGAGATTGTTTTACAAATGTGGGTATATCCACATTTGGGGTATAAATGTTTACTATCATTATATCTTCTTGTTGGATTGTTACTAATAAGAAGTGACCACTTGGCTTGTGTCTTCTGATGTGTTTTAGTTTAAAATCTCTTTTGTCAGATATGAGCATTGCTACCTGTTTGTTTTCAGTCTCCATTTACATGGGATATCTTTTTCTATCCTTTCACCTTTAGCATATGGATATCTTTGTCTGTATGATAAGTTTCTTGCAAGCAGCATACAGTTGGATTATGTTTTTTAATCCATTGCCAGTCTATGTCTTTTAATTAGAGAGTGCTTTTAATTGATGAGTGCTGCTTCCTGTAGGTAGAGAGGATTTCAGCTGCAGCTGCAGGGTCTGTCTGGGTCATCTAGGTAGTCAGGTCTTTGTCAAGGATGGAGAGAAGAGTCAATTGCTTTTGATGATGGTCTGTAGTCTCTCACTTCACAAGAATCTTCTGCTTCTCTGCTGGAGTTCTCTGGGAGCTATGGTGCCAGCAACAGTCAGCCAGTGAGCCCTGACCAAGATGGTACCACCACCACTGCTCTCCACTCTCCACTTACCAGGTGAGAATCCTGGAGCTCTTTACAGTCCTCTGCTCTCTCTTCTGGATCTGGTTCCACTATGTTTCAACTCTCTTTGTTTTGTTAAGTTTTTCACTGCTTTTCTTCTCTTGTCAAGAAAGAATCATCCTGGTGGTTGAGTTCAGAGTCTCAGAGTGACTGACATATTCTGTCTCCCTCTATGCAGCCATCTTTTTTTTTTTTTTTTGCGGTACTGGGGATTGAACTCAGGGGCATTCTACCTCCGAGCTATACCCCCAGCCCTATTTTTTATTCCTTATTTTGAAACCGGGTCTCACTAAGTTGCGGAGTGCCTCACTAGGTAGCTGAGGCTGGCCGCGAACCCGGATCCTCCGGTCTCAGCCTCCCGAATGCTGGGATTACAAGTGCAGCCATCTTTTATCTCCACATTATGTGTATATTGAGAAGAATTTGTTGTTTTATCATTGAAGATGTGCATTTTGAAAATGTATTTTGTATAAGTTTACTAATAGGAAATACTATAAAAAGATTTCTAGAATTTACCCTCAATATTTTATGGGAAGATATTATCCAAAACATTTTCTATGCGTGAATAAAAATAGGAATGTTAATAATATGTATTTTGGGGTAGCTAGAAAAAAATAATTATGACATGAATAACTACTAGTTAAAACATCATGCATAACTTCCACACAAACCATTTAATTCACAATTAGCTTAAAATAAGCTGAAAGGATTGAGGACTCAAACATCCTTGCTTTATAAAATGTCAAGTTAGACACCTAACTGTGAACCAGATTGCTTATGATACAGGGTTTTCAACTGTAAATATCAAGGACAGCATGAATCTTTTAACTTTATGAAGATGACATGCAGACTCTAACATTTTGGAAGAACTATGTCACTAGCATTTATGAAGAAGCATGTATTTAAGTATTATGCTGGACACCTCTTGATTATTTGTGTGGAAATCAGAATATCATGCATCAGATTCTACCATGGTATTAAGGATTTTGGCTCTAAAAGAGACTCAAATGATGTGATAATAGCAATTAAAAAAAAAGAAACATGGACAATAGATCTCATTCAAATTCTCCTACATAACAAAGTGAAAATATTCTTTGAATATACACTTTGTTTCATAAATTTTAAGCATAAGACTGCTAGATTTGGTCATTATCAAGGTTCTATGAGATCAAGCATTCATGTAAATACAAATTATCATTTCCTTCACCAAAGAACTAAGAATTTTACCAAATTCCAAATATTGTAAGGATTATTTCTGTGAGAACATTCTTCTCAATTAGAGACCAGAGTGAGAATGATAAAATTAAAGGAATTAGTCACATGTTAAAGAGTTTTTTGGTTTGAATAAATTTAGAATAATCTTCCTTTGTACATGCCTAAATAGTTAGGTAATATTTCTCAGGTTCAAATTCCATGTTTCCATTTATTTGGGTACTCATTTTGAAGTGAACATAGAAAGTCTAGTTTCTGCACCTATATGATCAGAGCCACTCAATGTCCAATGTTTTATGATACAACTTTGTAATGCTACTTTTTACAACTGTGTTCAAACACAAGCAAACAGACAAAATCAGTGAAGACAGACTTAGGAAACAACAGGAAAACCACATGGTTCTTCATCTTGCTCATTTTAAGGATGATGTAATAAAGTTAGTTACTTTAATCAAGCACTTTGTCTTCTTGCTTGCAAATTACTGGGTAGGTATCTGTACAAATGTAGTGATTTCCTGAGTGAATGGCAGATGGCAAGACAAGTTATGGACTCACAAAACACTTTTTGGTCAGAAAGGCAAGTATTGTGGCAGAAAAAAATAAAGATTTCTAACTAGTAAGACAAACTACAGGAAAAAATGATAAACAGTGGCCTAACAATGGCTTATCATAAGGCAGCCTGATAATTATGCTAGAAGAACAAAGCAGAGCCTATATTGAGAAAAGTCATGGAGGAAAGTATACCACTTATTCACATAGTTGGCATTGTCTTCTTTCTAAGATCCTAAATTTATAGTCTTTATGAACCCTATACTTCATCTGGCATTTCTAATTATTGTTGTTAATAGCATATTCTTCTGAGTCTTCACCACCCATTCAATGTCACCAAACTGACTGCTTAATGAAAGCTACTTCCTTTATTATCAGATGGTAGGGGACAGGGGCTTGGAATCTATCCTACACAGTTTCCATTGTGTTACTATTCATTCCTTTGACTTATAGACATTGTCATGGGTTGAATTGTGTCTTTTCCAAAGAAATTCTAAGTTCTAACTTCCAGCCTCAGAATTTTACATTACTTATAAGTAGAGACATCAGGTTAGATTAATTAAGATGAAGTCATACTGGAGCAGGATAGTCACTTATCCAAAATTACTGGTATCTTTATCAGAAGAGAAGTGACACAGAGAGGAGAAAGCTAAGTGAAGAGATATGCACAGAAAGGAGAAGGCCATATGATAAATGGAGACAGAGACTGCAATATGCAGCTACAGCCAAAGAGAATCAAAGATTCCCTATAACATTCAGAAATGATGAAAAAGAATACAGCTATCCCAAGACCCTTAATTTTAGACTTCTAACCTCAGAATTTTGTTAGAATAATTTTCAGTTATTTACATGGCACTTTGTTATAGCAACCCTTGAAACAAATACAAGCTCATTTTATTTTCTCAATACAATTGGTTGATTTTACATGTTGGAGTATGCATACTAAACCTAACTTAAATTGTTCAGTCTTTCTTAAATATAACATAAATTTTCAGTTATAGTGCAATCCAAGTGTGAGAGAATTCTATTTATTTAATTTTCCTTATTTCAAATTCCATTATAACATGTCATTGGGCTAGGTAGCTTGTCAAATGGAGGGATTCAGTAGACTTTATTATCTTACTAAACTCTATATTACATGTATGGTAAAGAGTAATCAGCATATGGCAGTATGGCAAAAAAAAAAACAAAAACGTTAGTATTTTGAGTGCCAAGATAAAGTTCCTTTTTCTTTATTACAAGTCTGTAAAAAGTGCTATGGAAAGCTGATTCTCTTCTATGTTTATCTTTATAATGAAAACATATATAAAGTGGTATAACAATTTATATTATGGTTAAAAGTGCAATAGAAATGCTTAAAAATAGTTCAAGATGCATTAGTTAATTATTAAAAGCATATATGTAGCAAAAAGCTACCATAGTTAAAATACCATAATGCTAATGTAAGAATAGAAACACCTACTCATGAGAAAAATGCAAAATTCAAGAGCTCTCTCATAGAAATAGAAGATAAATTTAGTGTATCAATTCAACACAGATACAGATTACTGATTCTGGAAAAATTGGTTCCTGGTCAAGAAAGGTAGATCCTTGCCTCACACCTCATCATATGTATTGATAATGCAAATTTTACAATTTAAAAACTAATACTGTTAAAGAGTCACCAAGGGTACAATAAAACAGACTCTTTCATACTCTACTGGTATAAACAAAAATCAGTAAAATTTCCAAAGTGCAATTTGATAATTTGTGCAAAGAACATTAAAAAACTTGTCTTATTATTATTATATCTTTGGAAGTATTAGCTTTAGCAAGTATTTTAATAGCAGGAGACTAATGCCACCAAACCAGGGCTTCTTTGCTTTTAATGTTCACATGAATTACCTGGAGCTCTGGTTGAGACCAAAGATTCTGATTCAAGATTCTAACTGTGGAGCCTGAGATTCTGCATTTCTACTGCCTTCCAGGTGACATCTATGCAGCATGATGCCTAGGTGGAGTATATGCAGCAGGGATAAGGGGATACTTCTCTAGTAGCAATGCATTTTTAGATCACTACTAAAAATACCTCACCAAAGGCCCAAGTTACATCTTTAGGCATGTGCATCTGAAGGTGAATAGCTCGTGGAAATACATTTATTTCTTAACCTTCTCTCTTTTCTTCCTACAGGAAACTCTGGTATCAGTAGTTTACAAAGAAAATAGTTCCACTAAAACAATGTCTCTTGGGCTTTAGACCTCATTATTTCCTTGCCCTAGGAAAGTTTTCCCTGGCAATTGCCCTAAAAACATTCTTAAATTTAGCTCCTATCATTGAGTCAAATTTTACTCTCTGAGAGAAAAGAAAGGTACAAAAAGCTCAACTGGGGCCATTCTGGCAAATCTAATAGCACTTCAATTTGCTGACCCTATGGGGATACCAAGTCCACTGTCACTTCTGTAGCAATGTGCAGGCTAAGGTGCCTTTGTTCAGCCCTTACTGTTCTGCACTCTGAACAGAACAGCTTCATAGAATACTTCCTTTGACCACTTCCAGATTTGAACTTGACAAGGATGGAGTTCAGATATAGGGCAATATAGAAAGGTAAGGAGAACTTTTCACTACCACACCTTCCATACCAGAGAAATAAAAGGTTTTAATTTTATATCTGAAGGAAACAACCCTAAGAGTGGGTGACTAAGACTGTCATTAGAGGTGTTAAGTGTCAAATGAAAGCAGATTATCGAAGGAGGATCCTGTTAGAAACATTGGGAGAAGAACAAGATAGTTTGAATAATACCTCCAGGGATTTGGACATAAGCTTCACCCACTTGTAATCATAATGCTTCCTTTTCAGTTCCAGTCACTATTCGAAAAGCAACAACAGAATGAAATTGCATCTTGACCTAAAGGAGTACTTATGCCTCACTGAGATAGGAGGATCACAGGTTCAAGACCAGTATGTGGTAACTTAGACCTCATTTCAAAATAAAACATAAAATGGGGATGATGTGCAGCTCAGAGTTAGAATGCCCTTAGTTTCAATCCCCAGTGTCACCACCAAAAAAGACTATATATATATATATATACACATATAATAATATGTATATATACACACATATTTGACATATGAATGAAATTAGTCATGAAAACACACGTTGTTTACTATCCAGAATTATGTGATGACCTTTAAGCCATCCTTCTAACCTAGTAGATGTTTCCCATTAAAAATCTGTCTCAGTGTGGAATTATTTCAGCAAAATTTTTCCATATAAAGCTAAAATGATCTGCCACAATTATGAATGGCAATTTTATGGAAAAGATTCAGTTGTTAAAATACATTTGGATGTCTTTTTCCTACTTGGCTTTATCACATATTTTCATTTAAATACATTGAATTGGTTAAACAAGCTACACAGAGCTCTCCATAGTGAAGAGGGTCAAATGCCACTTGAACTTGAATGATACATTAGGAGACTGAAATAATGCAGAGTATTCTGTAGTGCACTCACTGAATATCAAACACAGATAAGCACAAGCATTTGTTCTATCTCAATCCCGAGATAAGATTTCTTTTATTTTCTTATTTTTCTAATGGACATTTCAAAACCATTTGGCCTAAGTTTCAATTTCAGTTTGGATTTAATTGTCAACTTGTATGATTTTTATTCTGAAATGTAATGATAGATTTAGGAGTGGATTTATAAAGTCTTTCTTACCATTTCTGTGTTCAATGCATTATAACTCAGAGTTGGAAAGCAGATTTAGCAAGTAGTCCCTCAGTGACAGGCTCATTCTAGAGCAAACTCCAGTATAAAAAAATCTATATACAAATACTGATATACAAATATATGTATAAGCCCATTACTGTTGTGTATAATATCTGGTTAAAATTTCAATTTGATTCACTTTTTTTCTATTCTGGTAAAAGGGGGTATAGTTGATCACTTGGAAAATAATTGGCTTGGGCTCAAAATAATTTAAAATATTCTTGTTTTGGAATTCAGTGTTGAGGAACAATATGTGAGTATGCTGTTGATGAGTTATTCTTCTGCTCTATATTTGTATTCAGAAAGCTGTGAAAAAAATTTAAAATATTTTATAATCACTGTAATGCTAAAGTGAAAGTCAAGTTTCTTCAAATAAAGTGTCATCGTTCTCTCACAATAGCATTGGAAATTAGCCCACATATGAAAAGGGCAAACAAATGGAGTTTTATGCATGTTGTCAAAGTATAATTTTAATAAAGTTAAAAACATCACTACCGTACAAAAATATAGTGAACAGATGGCAAAAACTTATTTAGTTTACTAATGAAAGAACCAGCAAGATGGCAAAGCTGGATCAAAGGAGGACAGGTAGTGACTGGTACCCATAGTGTTTCTGTATAAATACAAGTACAGATATACACACACATACACACATACATACACATATATACACATGCATACCTTTGTGGAAAATAATGAATGCTGGAATAAGTTTGCTAAGTTAAATGCAAAATAGTTTAAATCTTTATAGAGCAATAAAACTATAAATTTCTGTGATTCTATTAGAAATAATTTACAGCACTCCTGGAAGAAAATTGCCTGCTACTTATCAATGTTCTCAAATTAATATGTAATTTGTACAGTCTATGCCTTAATAAGAGATTAAATTAAACAAAGTTACATTTCCATTTAGTGTCAAATTTCTTCAGTTGGAATGCTCTGCCATGACACTGAAAAAGAATATAGAGCTCTTTTTGCCTAATTTCCAAGAGTATACTCAAGAATGTAAAATGACCACTAGGAATAACCGAATCCGAATTATTTTTGTATCTTCAGCACCTAGTACACTGACTGTTATACAGTAGATATTGGATGAATATCTGTTTAGTAATAAACTACTAATTCATATGAGGAGGAAGGGGACTTTTGATTGGTATAAAACTCTACATAAGGACATTTGCAAATTAGTGTACCCCTTCCAACCTAATGCCAATTTTAATCTGTATAAACTCTCTCATTATCCCAGTCATTATTTCATGAAACGTCTTACATGACTCAGTATTATCTAAGTAGATAAACTGTTGCGGGTACTTTGGGGATATTTCATTTCACTACAAGCAATTCTTATCACTTGGCTGAGGTTTCTCTATGAATGTGTCTGAAAGAGCTTTTTTCCCCCAAAATATCCTTATGGAAGTAGCAGAATTGACTTATATCCCTGTAATTTTTCTTTTTGACCTTGTTTGACTAATTGCTCTTTTTGAGTAGAGTTAGAATAAAGGTTAGAATCCAGTGTAACACACAAACACTAGTTAAAAGGTATAACCGAATAAATGCCTCATTAACTTGGTAATGAGATGAACTACTCATCATATAGATGTGCACCATCTATATGTAGAAATCATCAAGTGAAGACTGAAGAAAATAGCAATATAGGTTATTTTCTTGGGTAGCAAGACAAGACTGCTTAGATCTGGAATGTTCCCTCAAATCTCATGTTTGGTCCCCAATGAATCAATGTCCAGAGGTGGAGCTTTTAGAAAATGATTGGATTATGAGGCCTCTAACATCATCAGTGGCTTAACCCCATGATATCTGAATGGACTACTGGGAGGTGGGGGAAACTACGGTCACATGGTAATAAGAAAGTAAGTCACTAACCACCACACCTCTCAGTTTGCTCTTTGGCTGCCACAAGCTGAGCAGCTTTCTTCTGTTTCCCCTTATACCATGATGTTTCTGCCTTGGACCTAGTGGACCATGGACCCAAACCTCTGAAACCATGACCAAAATAAAACAGTCTTCCTTTAAGTGTTTTTCTTTCTCAGGTATTTATCACAATGATGAGACCTGCTGGCACAAAAATTAAACATCAAATATAAATGTATACAGAGTCCAAAATTAATCCTGTAACTTTAATGCCATTCTAACACCACATGATTTTCTCCTAATCCAAGATAGATGATTCTAAAATTCACGGAGAAAGGTGAAGAAGCAGGAATTGCCAGATAATATCTGCAAATGGATAGTAAGAAAGAATTACTATCAATATATATTTAAAAAATAATCCATTAATAGATTAATAAAGTATAAAGTAAAAAAAAGTCTTTGAGTAAACCCAATAAATATGAAACTAAGGTTTGTGGTTCAGGGAGCATTTTACTTTATTTTTTGTGAATTTTCTCATTGCTTTTAATTTTGTATTTTTTTATGCAGTGGATTGTAGTTCTACATTACATTGGGGTATAATGATAGAATCACACAAAAAAATTCTTGGAGATCTTTCCTCTGAGTCCCTTCCCTTCTCCCTTCCCTCTTTCCCTCCATGTACATGTCACTGAAATTGTAATTGTTGATTTTGTATACATATTGTTGTATAAAATTTTGTACAAATATCATTAATTTTGTACAATAATAATATTTCAGTGTTACACTCATTAGATTTTTGTCTCCCCTCTTCTCTTTCCTAAATCTCTTCAATCATTCCATTGGAGTCTCTTCTCTCTTTTTTTTAGAAATACTTTTATTGGCACATTATAGTCTCATATTATAATGTAGTTCATAGTTATAATGTCATATATGCACATTATAGTCCTTGGTGGGCTTTCCCCAGGCTCCCTCCCCATTCTCTCCCTTATCCATACAGTATATTGAGATTGACATTGGTAATTTCATATATATGTATAATGTCAATGGAAATAATTCCTTCATTGATTCTTTCTCTCCCACCCCTTCTTCCCCTAGACCACCTCCCTGGCTCCACTGCAGTTTTTTCTCTATTATCTGAAGTCCCTCTGGTATCCCAATTACTCCCTAGCTTCCCCATATAAGAGATAACATATGACCCTTTACTTTCTGTGACTGACTAATCTCACTTAACAATGTTCTCATTTATTCCTGAGTATAATTCCATTGTGTGTATATCCCATGCTTTTGCAATCCATTTATCTGTTGATGTACACCTAAGTTGATTCCATAATTTGGCTATCTTGAGTTGTGCTGCTGTAAATATGGATATGCATACATTATTCTAATATTCTGATTTTAGTTTCTTTGGAAAGATACCCAGGAGTGGTATAGATTGATCATATGGTGTATCCATTCCCAATTTTCTGAGGAATCTCTACACTAATTCCAACAGTGGTACACTAATTTGCAATTCCAGGTAGAAGAGGTCCTATTTCCCCATATCTTCAACAGCATTTATTGCTGTTTAATTTCTTGATGATTGACATTCTGGTCAGGGTTAGATGGAATCTCAGTATAGTTTTAATTTGCAACTCCTTGATTGCTAATAAAGTTGAACACCTTTTCATACATTTATTGGCCATTTGTATTTCTTCTTTTGTGTTGTGAATTTAGTTCAGTTGCCCATTTCTTCCCTGAATTATTTGTTTTTTTAGTGTTAAGTCTTTTAAGTACTTTGTATTTTCTAGATATTAGTCCTTTACAAAAGGAATAGTTGGCAAAGATCTTCTCCCATTCTGTGGGATCCCTGTCTATATTCTTGATGGTTTCTTTCGATGAGTAGAAGCTTTTTAATTTAATGTGATCCCATTTATTAATTATTGTTTTAATTTCCTGAGCTTTGGATGTCTTATTGAAGAAGTTTCTACCTGTGCCTGTATGTTGGAATGTTGGACCTATGCCCTCTTCTATTAATTTCAGTCTCCCCTCTTCCACCTGATGTTACTCTTATTTTTCAATTTCTCTCTAGCTTCCACATATAAAAAAATACATTTACTCATTTTTTGTGATTAAATAATCTTTCTTAACATAATTGCATCCATTTTCTTGCAAAAACATGATTTTGTTTTTTTTATGGCTGAGTAAAATTCCATTGTGTGTATATACATGGTTTTGTGATCCATTCATTTGTTTATGGGCCACTAAAGAAAGAATAAACTCCTGGAATAAATTGGTAATCATTACCTCACATCTAATCATTACCTCACATTATTCTAATATTCTGATTTTAGTTTCTTTGGAAAGATACCCAGGAGTGGTATAGGTTGATCATATGGTGGATCCATTCTCAATTTTCTGAGGAATCTCCACACTAATCCCAACAGTGGTACACTAATTTGCAATTCCAGGTAGAAGAGGTCATTATAAAAAATGTAAATATAAAAATGATCCATACATGTTCTTACTGGAATCATGAAATTTTTTATATAATTTTAGAAAAAGTTAAGTCTAAGGATGCACCACAACTCAGAAAATATTTAAAAATCTGGTCGCATAACAAGTTACACACATCTGCAATTGGGGATTTGCATATGCCATAACTTTCTCAAAATGTACAAACTGTATCTGAAGAATTCACAAGAAGCTTATAACTGAGTGACTGCAAGACACTCAAGGGGTGCAGACAGATTTGTCATCACGTCTTTTTGTTCTTTGACTAGACAATTATTTTTTTTTTTTTAAGAAAAAATGCAACCAAAGGGAAGAGGCATATATCACCCTGAAATACTATGGAATGACTGCGTGTTTACTCTTCAGTCTAACCAAGACAACCTAAGTCTGAAAGTTGAACTTCATTCTTGATATGCTGCCATTTAATTCTTGCCATGACTTCCTGGCATCTATAACATTATTGTCTTCATACTATGAATGAAAAAATAGTGACAGAAGGTTTAAGAACTAGGCGAAGTTCACACAGTAAATGATGGAAGTGTAATGTGTACCAGCACCTGGATCCAGGCACACTCCACTCCACCAACCCCCCTCCCAGGTTGCAGCATTTCTCCGTGGACCAGGAGGTCTGCAATGCTATTGTGACAGTCATTTCTGACTCCTGTGACTCCAAATTTCTACCTAATGACCTCACTTTTCCCCAAGTTATCTGCTTAAGGCATTGATTTCATCACGCTCCTTGCCTCTTTGTATTGTATAGCAGCTCCTATTGCTTATCAATGAAGTTTTCTTCAGTTATTCAACATTCTTCTATGTCCTTATGGCTGCTCATTGTGGGTATCCTAGTATATACAATTTGAATCTTTCCTATGGTCCCCAATTATCATGAAATCATCTGACTTTCTTTTAGTTTAAAATCAATTTCCACATATCTCACCAACTATTGAATTCAGTATTGAACAATCCAGCATATGACTGCATATTATCTTGACTTATTTTCCATATATCATTTCATCATAAATTAAATGACTTATTTATTTAAATAAATTTAAATTTATTATTTATTTAAATTGACTTATCTTCCATACACCAGTCCATTTAATCTTCCCATTTTAGACTGAAAAGAAATGCCTATGTCTTATTTCTTGTATTCTCTGTATTTCCTAATGGAATATGGACTCAGAAAAGGAAGTCAGTACAGATACAGCTAAAGTAAGTACTTTCACTAATAGGCTATTGCTAGATTCATTTCCCAGACTTGGTCCCCAACTTATTCCATGAAAACTGGTTTTATTTACATTTGAAAAATACTTAACTAAACATATTAAAACAAGTATTTTAGGGACTTTGATTTGCTACTAATTAAGAGGATGATATACTAAATTGAATTTGTTTTCACCATGAAGCTCTAACATCTTTTAAAAGTAAAAAAATACTAGCAGCAATAAAGGTTAGTAACATTTATTGCACTTGGGCTATATTCCTGATTCTGTGTTAAGCTCTTGTTTTACATCCTATTCATACAGTTTACATCTCTTGGAATTCTACTACTTTCAGAAAGATAGCTTGTAAATAAAACCCACCAGATACATTCAAAAAGACACACCAAAGCAGAGAATTCAATTTGCATAACCATTTTCTGTCTAATTATAGTAGGTGGAATGTGGAGAATCATTAATGTCCCAAACTTAAAAGCAGAGTAAATTTTTTAATAAATTGCAGTATTGGGAATTCTTGGCTCAGAGAGCCTTTCTTCCTTCCATATATATAATGCCATATAAATCCTCACAGAGCTTCAGATGTGATCACAAAGACTCTTAAATCTAACTGAGACCAAGGGTCTTCCTATTTTTTTAACCTCTTTTATCTTGTGGGATCTCAAAGTCTTGTGAAAGGGCACAAAGCTTTTCTATGGGCTTTGGCTAAATTGTCCACCTTTCACCTACAGACACAACTATTGGCTCTAATAGGTGTGAGTCAGCCTATGTTTCTGAGTTGTTCAGAAGACAATGTGATCTTTATTTCAGTCACAAAACAAAAGAGAAATAAATCATATACTTAGCATAATAACAAGGGAAATGTAATTTCAATGAATTGGTAATTTACTAATAGGATAGCTTTTAACTTTCTTAATCCCAGAAAGACTATTTAGGATGTGGAGCTCTCTGTCTAATCTTGTGTGATTTGTTTTTTTGTTGTTTGTTTACATGGGTTACAAGATACATGTCTCAATAAGGCCTCTCTACAAGGATGAGGATCATAAATCTGTGTGTATACATGGAGCATCAGAGAAATATAGTAAATTTATTGACAATTATATCACAGAATTGTTACATATAAAAGGATTTATAGCAATAATCTAATCCAATATATATTTATGTAAAGATGCTTAATAATAGCTAGTTAGTAGAAGAAGTAAAAATCTTGTTTTACTCACTGTTTATACAGTGCCCTTTTAATTACAATCTGTTTTTCAGTGCTTTCACAGAGGAACAAGTGACTTTAAAATACTTTTGAAATACCAAAAATGTCTTAAGTACTACTCACAGCATGTAAAACATGTGACATTTTCTGAACATCACTACTACTGAAAAAGAAAATGATAAGAATGGATAAGAAAATCTTAGGCAATATAAAATGATCTTTTGCCAAGAAGACAGATTTACCTTTAATTATTATCTTGACAAAATTATGATATTTTTAGCATTATCATGGCACTAAGATGATTGTGATCTATGTGTTCACAATGTATGATTTTTTGCAGATTCTATTATAAGCCAGTAGATGTAATTATCCTCCTTTCTGGGTCATTTTGTTGTGATTCTGTTTAAGTTCTACATTTAAAACAACTCCACTTCTATGTTTGAGATTTTGTGATCTATGGATTTAATGGAACTAGTATCAGAATTCTTCTTCTTAATTTATTTTTTCAATAGTTTCTTTCTGTTTTCTTTTCTTATTTGGTCTGACAATGCAAATCCAGTATAACACATGTGCACAGGCAATGGCCACCATCAAATGTAGCACAAAGTATGATGTAACAAGGAATTCAAAGTACTGCATTTATAAAAAACAAACAAACAAATAAAAAACCTAAACTAAGTAAAAACCTTCAGACTAACAAGTACAGAATTATGAAACTGAGAGTAGGAGAAGACAACAATTATGAAGTATGAACAATTCAACAATTATGAATTATTGTCTGCCAGATTTCCACACACTTCTCTGTTAACATGGCAGCAGTAACACAGACATAGCCCCTCTCTTGGAAACTCACAATTTTTCTATATGCCAAAAAGCAGTAGGCTAAGCACACACTGTGTCCTGTGCTTCAGTGTTGCTGATTTCAGTGGTGGCTTATGCCATCCTGGTGCTCACATCTGTACTCTGAGGAAGCCAGACCAAGAACATAATTCAGTCTGTTTGCTTGCCTACAAGGCCCTTTCTGGGTGCTCCTGACAATCTTTCCAGCTCAGTCTCCAGGACACACAGGGCCAGACACGTAGTATAGTATGCACTCAGTAATGCTTGAGTGAATAAATGACCCTCTTGAAACTTTCCTGTACTTCAAACTTACCTGATTTTCTGTTTCCTTTAGACTTAAAAAATAGAAAGGTGTATTACTCATCTTTTCCTTCTTGATATATATATATATATATATATATATATATATATATATATATATATACATATACATTCTCTCTGATGAATTGTTGATACAGGTATTTTGTGGTGAAGGGGAGAGAAGAATGTAGAATAATACATTTTTTGGAATTTCTTATATATAAATTTAGAAATGCTCAGCTTTCCTTAATGTGCTTGGCAAAGCCGCTATTGAACAGGACACTATGATTTAATTTTTTGGTCAATATTTTAACTCCTATTCTAGAAAGAAATCACAAACTATGAAATTTGAAAAAGTAGAAACATATTAATTCAAATTTGTCTGACAACTACTCGCTTGGTTTACTTTAAATTTTGGGGATTGGTAGCAATAAGAAAACACAATAAATTGTATGTCATGTGATAAATATGAGAATTTCACTTTATATACACTTTGTGACCTATCTAAAGATAATTATTTGTCCTACCTCTTTACCATTGTGTTTCAAATCAAATTCCAACTTGTTTTACTGATTTTTTTGGGAAAAAAATGTTCCAGACATTAATATCTCAGCTGGAACAACCAAGACTATGTGTTACTGAGGTTTCTTATTAAAAGTGGCATTTTCATTAAAATCCTCTTCTTTTCTGTGAAAAGCTATGATGATGTATTATCTATTCCGAACAAACCTGCTACAGAAAGTGCCTAGGAGGTAATAACACAGTTTAAGAAAAAAATTAAATATGATGGCCAGCCAAACACAATTTGCACATTTGTATTTTTAGTGGCAAGTCATATATCTTTGTAAAAAAAAAAAAAAAGGATGCACCTGAAGCATGAGTATAGAATAAAAAGTTTATATGTTTACAAATATAAAATGCATCCAAAGGGCTGCCTAAAATCCAGATACTAAATGCTAAAAAATGTTTTAAAAAAATTCTTAAAGCAAAACCAAATGGGTGTGAAATTGCCTTTTATATATATATATATATATATATATATATATATATATATATATATAATTTTTTTTTTTCAGATAAAAACCAGTCACCTGTTGCCTTTTATCATCTTGTCCCTGGAGTATGAAGTGATTCTGTCGCCCTCCCTCTGAGCACCCTCGGTGGCTAGGGGCCTTCTGACTGCAGGAGATGGGTAGGATTTCAGTGTTCTTGAGGCTAGAACTGGGAGCCCAGATAGTAGGTTGTAGCTACAACACTGACACTTAGGATCTTTCTAACCCCTGAACAGTCATTGCATCTCCCAGTAAAATATCTCATTTTATTCAGCTATAAAAGAAGACATTTGGGGGATGTGAGTACAGATTAAATCCTCATCTTCCCAGTTTAAACCATCCATATTCTGGGGCCAACTTACTTTCTTCATTTGTGAAACACAACAATAACAACAACCACAATGAAAAAGTATGCCATATTTTCCTCAAGCAGAACCCTGAGTTTCCAGTTCCATGATGGGTTGCTATGGCTCCTCTCCTTATTCCCTCCTTTAAATTCTTTTCATTATTCAAAGCCTATCTATGAAGCTACTGTGCTGCAGTGTTTCTCTCTCTCTCCCAAACACTGCTCTGGGCTGGAAATCATCACATGCTTTGATATATTCTCCTTGTATGTGATTTATAACTCCTGGAAGCACATATCCCTCAGTACCATGCAATCCTTGGACATGTTTTTATCTCTGTACTAAATTATAGGTTCTCTGCGGGTAGTGCCCTGACTTATTATTCTTTATATCTTCCTTGGTACCTACCTACCATAGCCTTGCTTGTAGCAGCAACTTAATTAATGCTTATTGTGTCGATGAATTAAAAGAAAATGGCTACGGTATTTTACTCAGTAAGAAGACAAGATGAAATAAGATCAGAGATGTGAAATCACTTGAGAACGTAAACCTTTTATTGAAATGAAAGGCCTGATTGCTGGAATACTATGAGGCACATTTGACAAGGGAGTAAAAATTCTCCAGGGTTATTTACAACTGACAGAACTTTGAGGTATGACTTGGCTACTAAGGAGATTTCTGGGCTGTAAGTGTAGCTTTATGAGAAATTGAGATAACATGCTCAGAGAATGCTGGAAGAGAGAAAATGCCTAAAAGAACAGCTTTCTCAGCACTGTCAAGTCATCTTAATTTGTTTTCATGCAGAGAGACTTGTCAAACTGCCACTAACTATCCTGCCTTCTTGTCATCATGAAGTTTCTATGCATTGTGCCAACTTGACTCTCTTGGTAGCCAAAAATTATCACCAATGTCTGAAAAAGCCACTGCAAAGGATATGTGTGTTAGTTTACCACTTCAAAGTCTTCTATGGTTTGACACTGTGCCAGGGGGAAAGCCAAAGGAATCAGAGATGAATTCTGAAATGCTAAAGCTGGTAGTCCAATATGACAGTCTAGTATGAAGGTCTATGCTTAGCAGGTCACAATAATTCTGCAAAGTCATCATCTCTTAGTATACATCAGAATTTCTTATAGTTGGAAAATTTAACATAAAAGCTAAAGTCTAGGAGGACAAAGGCTAAGCAGCTCAGAAATCAGACCTTACTTCTGAAAGTATGATCTGCAGAGCAGGAGCCTTGGAATATTCTACAGCTACTTAGAAATGCAGGAACTCAGACACCTCTCTAGTTTGGTTCAGAGAGAGTCTGCATTTTACCAAGATCCTGAGTGATTCATACATAGTAGACTTTGAGAGGCATTTCCTTAAGGCAGGTGATGGTTAAGGAAAAAAGTAAAATATTTCTACCTCATTATGACCAGAAAAGTTTCAAAAGTAAACATCTCACATATAATTCATGTAAAATATTTTTAATTTGAAAATTCCTTTTAAAACTGCAGAAATTAAAGTTGCATAATAAAAAGTAGAAAGATAAATAAACTCCTATCCTAAGATATTACTTGTGACTGTCAGTATACTTGATTTTCTTCCAAAATGTCATCTGGATACAGAATTACTGAAAATATATAAGTACTTGCTCAGAACACCCAAATTAGTCATTAGACATGCTGGTTGCCTGCCCCTTTCTAGTCAATTATAGTTAATAGGCATTTATTATAACATTATCATAAAGCATAGAATTAACCAATGACTGTAGAATATTAATTCCATTGCAATTAGAGAGAAATATTTAAAATCTTAAGTATAGTATTTTTCATAATTTTAGTAGGAACAAAATATATTTTCCAAAGATAATTTAAATATGGATTGAAAAACCAGATTTTTCCTCAAAGCAATACTAATAAGAACAAATATGACCCTCCAAATATACATCAGACAATAAAATGGCATTTAGGTACTAACGTTGCTTGTGTTTAGAAAAGATTAAAGTATGAAATTCAAAATTCAGCATACTTTTGTCTCTTCCTTGGAACTTGACCCAGTGGAATTTATGTCACTTTGTTATTATTTATCTGTTCATGTTTCGGGTGTATTTATATTGCTTTAGATATTGTAATTTATCAAATTGCACTTGTGGAATTCCCCTATTAAATCATACTATGTTTATGAGTTTTTAAAATTAAAAGTCCCAGGTTTAATAGAAGCAATGAAAAACATTTTATGATGTGGTGTAAAACAATTTTGGGAAACTAGAATCTCTTTTACCTGAAATAGTGCTTCTTGTACTTAAAGGGTCATAGTGTGTGTGTGTGTGTGTGTGTGTGTGTGTGAAAGAGAGAGAGAGAAATAATTATGTATTTGGATTAGTCTTTCTAAAGAAGACTCCATCTTAGCGCTCATACAGAGGAGCATATTTTAAGTTATTCAGTCAGTAGCATTTATATAGCATCTGATATGTGCCAGGAACTATGCAAAGCTTTAAAAATTCAAAGACAATATTTTTTCCTTCAAGAAGTTCAGTCTTAGCCAGTTGTGGTGGTGCGCACTTGTAATCAAAGTACTTGAAACACAGAGACAGGAGGATTGTAGGTTGATCAGCTTCAGCAACATAGCCAGACTTTCAACAACTTAGCAAGACCCTGTTTCAAAATAAAAAAAAAAAAAACAAGGGCTGGGGGAGTAGCTTAGAGGCAGAATGTCCCTAGTTCAATTCCAAGTACCTGGCACACACTCACCCCCCCCCCCCAAAAAAAAAAGTTCAGTCTTGTAGGCAAAAATAACTGTTAAGCCAATGCAACCATGCAGCAGATCCTCAGACATGGATTCTTAAAGATGTGATGTGTTTGAGAGGATGTTCCCAGATGAAAGGCAATGATGAAAGCAGGCCAGGAGAGGGGAAGCTAAGTAGGTCATAGGCTCTGCTGAAAGAGGTTTAAACCTGATCTAAGGAAAGGTTCTTGATTTGGTTCCCCCGAAGCAAGTGACCACTGAGTTATCAGTTGTGGGTCTGGGGGAGACAAGTGCTAAGTGCTAAAGGTAATGTTCACTCTAGGAGGGTGCATGGAATTGGTGGTTAGAGCTTTTATGAGAAAAAGTAGACACATCTACCACAGAAGATAGTATATGGTAGAGAGACTAAGAAATATTCAATTATGATCTCTTTGTGTAATGGTAGGAGGATTTGCAAAAAACAAAAAAAGAAAAGATCGTTCCAACTGACAATTAGCACCTAACTATAGAAATTAGTTCATGTAATGTTAGCAGGCTAAGCCCAGAGGACATGCTTCCTGTTCATTATCAGTCAATTATATGCTAGCATGTCTAATACGGTTTGGATGTTCGCAAAAAAATCTATTTTCAATTTATATTACTCTGGATTCACAAGATTTTTTCCCAACTGAGATAATACTCAAAATGTATTTCTTATTATTGTCCTTCGTATAAAGCAGAAATAACTCTGTGACATTTCTACAGGTTAAAGTTGTCATACTTACTGACATTCAATTCATCTGAAACTTCAATATGTGCCAAGCATTATATCCAGGTGAAAAATGTTTTTATATATTTCTGATTTAGCTCATTGTACTTTAATAAAGCCCCATTGTAATAAAATAATGTGTGATGGATTTGATTCCGGCTATGTTTTCAATAATAATAAAACTAATATTTAATGAGATATCTCACTGTGTACTAAGACGGGTGCTAAGTCCTTTACATTTATTTTCCAACTTAATTGCTATAAAAGCCCTGTTAATATATACCATATTTACTTCACTTTATTGATGAAGACATAGGCTTACAGAGGCTAGTTACTGTCTGGACTCATTTAGCTAGTGCACAGTAGGGATTCATAATCAATTCTGCCAGATTTCAGAGTATGCATCTTTATCACTGTGTTATACTATACTCAAGAACCAGAAGGGCTGGATTTCAAGAATTGACCAGAGAATTTTTTTTCAATAATTTTTTTTTTATTTGAGGATATCTTTTTGGAATTTTCAAGTTACATTTAACATGCATGTATATGTTCAGAATAGCATGGCAAATTATTTCAATCTGACGTATTTTAAATAAGTTTATTTTACATAAAGTATTACACAGGTTCTAAGGACAACCTATCCTAAGGATCAAAACAATTATATATAATAAACACATTAAAGTCTAGGATATAAACCAAAGCATAGTACCAAGCCACATGAACAATCATGCTATTATCAATTATACATTATTTACTTGGTTTTCAAAAGTCTGACTTTTGCCCAAATGGCTCTCATGCAACTATTCTCCTAGAGATACCCACTGCATAAAGTTGGGTGAACATCAAGAATATGTGTTAAAATATTTTGTAACTTACATATGCCAGTAACACTCTATTACACTAATACTCAATACACTTTTCTTCACCTCTGTTACCTCCTCTTTTTCCTGGTGTGAATATTATTCTTTTTAAGTTTATCATTACCATTGGCTTTCATGGTCCCCAATCACCAGGGTTCTCTTCAACTGTAAATCGCTAGTTCTCTATTGTAAATTTATTCCAAATTATAAAGGACTTTCTTAGGCAAATATGAGCATATCCTTATGTGATTCTCCTCTTATTTCTCTTTTTTAAAGAAACATTGTAATTTATTAGACAGTCTATTATTCAACTCTCTTTAAATGTCTTATGTTTTCACTAACCTCAATTATAGACCTGCATGTTTGGGAATAGAGTACATTCTCTGTCACATCATATCAATTTACATAGTAATTTGCAAATTTTAGATTTATTGATATTGTTGAACATTCTCTTCAAAGATGGTAATAGTCTAAATATAAATCATTCACATCTCTCATTATTCCTTCAGGATACATTACTAGCTCTGGCAGTACAGGGTAAAGAAAAAAGAGTATAAAAACTTTTTAGAACCTTGATTCATATTTTCATATTGTTCTTAAGAATGTTTGTGTCCAGCCGGGTGTGGTGGCGCATGCTTATAATCCCAGCATTTGGGAGGCTGAGACTGGAGGATCCAGGTTCACAGCCAGCCTCAGCTACCTAGTGAGGCACTCCACAACTTAGTGAGACCCGGTTTCAAAATAAAGAATAAAAAACAGGGCTGAGGGTATAGCTCGGAGGTAGAATGTCCCTGAGTTCAATCCCCAGTACCGCAAAAAAAAAAAAAAAAAAGGTTTGTGTCCAAATGTATTACATGATATTACCTTCCTCATAGGATAATTTACAATATCTAGTAACATTTATTTTTTGAAGTGATTAAGATCAAAATATCCATCTTAATGATACAATTGAAATTCAGAAAGGCTAAGCTATTGTTGAGTGGATACATTGGTAGCAGAATCAGGAACAAAACAGGAAATATAAGTCTTAAGTACAGCACATTACCAAGCAGGTCAAGTGTCTGGAGTTGTACTAATAGGTTCTAAACCCGTGCCTACTAACACTACCATGTGATGTTTATCTCCCTATCTGTAAAATGGACACAACAGTAACAATTAATTAATAAAAAATCAATACATAATACATGTGTAGCATTTGGCTAGTGCTTGGCACATAGAATAAGAGCTCAGAATTTTCTAAAAAATGATGTTTCCCTAAAGATAGTAATTTAAAGAATATTTATATAAGTAATACAACCATACATTTCTAAATATAGAAAATTTTGTTTTGCAACTTGGTATATACTCAATACAAAAAAATAGCAAATAATTAAGTTGCTTTTAAAGTAAATGAGCTCTTTCTAGAAAATATCTTCTTGCCTAGAGCTTTGGCTAAGTAGTAAATAAAATCTTTAGGACATAGAAAATATAATCAATTTTGAATAATATAGTGATTAGACAAAATGGACTCTCACTCTTTGCCCTCATTTATAAAAATATAAATATAAGAACAGTTTTTTCTTTCTTTTGTTTTTTGTAGTGGCATTGCACTGTGTTCTCTTTTACTAAATACTGTCAATTTCCATGCTGAGGGATTATAAACTAGAAGATATACTAAATGAGGTTTTCAAACTAATTAGTCTCCTGCCTGACACATTTGGTGACAAGAAAAATAAATGCTACATCATGATTCATTTAAGCTCACATGACTGAAATTAATGGTATTACTACTTTCTATTTTGCCACAAAGGAGAACAATGTAAAAAGCAAAATAATGCCACTAGTAACCACTTGAATATTTCTATTTAGGTGCACATTTTCACATTTTAAGCAATTAGCTATTAATATGATAACAAGGAAACAGTGAGTCATGATCAAGGATTATTAAAAAGACAAATACATGCTCTTTGTTCTTTGGAGGAAATTCCACAACCCCTTGTCACGTGAATGCAATTCTACTTAGAACTATTTGCTTGGCCTTAGTCTCCTTAATTGTTGACAATGGCATCTTGATTCCTACTCTACAGGGAATTGACTTGTTTTGTTTTTTCCCCACAATGCTCCAAAGAACTTGATTGACTGTTAAATACATGGGCTGAATTTTCTTTACAATTAACACTCTGCATATTAAGTTCTTTTGAACAAAGTAAACAATGCAGCCTGAGGTAAACAATGTAGTCAGTCTAACATGGCCTTAGGAGCAGTATGTATTAACTGACAAAAACATGCACACTCCCATAAACTCACATCTCATCATGTTTCTAGAAATATTACATGGCCCTCTATTTACAGCATCAATTCCAGTTCTTGTGTGATTACAACACTATATGTGGCTACTAGGTGAAGTGTAAAGACAGTGACTCATAAAGACCTGACCTGTGTCCCACTTAGGAACTCTCATTGAGAAGGAGGGTAGAGGACAAAGTACAGTACTCACAACTATATTCCATGATTAAAATGTGAATATGTTATGAGTATATTTGGTAACACTGATATCCAGATTTTCAGTATTTTGAGGCTATGTATGACTTACACAGATAAGAGTGATGAGATTGGAAATTAGAGATTGAAGAGCAAAATTTGAATTCCAAGTTTTCTTAAAACTAAAAGCGATTGTTGATGCTACAGATGATAAAATATTTTTCATGAGTGCACAATTCCCACCACCAATTTTTTAACACACACAAAGAAGTTTTACAGAACTTAAAAGTGCAAAAATACAGTTTATAATTCAAAATACCTGAAAAAAAATGATCATTTCTTTAATAAATTTTCATCCTTTTGTACCACATATTATGTTAAGCAATTAGTACTGTTTTGCAATAAATTATACCTTCAACTTCCAAGAATTTTATTGTCTAGGGGGAAGTCAAACTTGAAACCAGTATTGGTCAAAATATATCCCATGTGCTATCCGACATTATAAAATATTGGAGGAAATAGAAGTTACAAATGACTCATTTGTCTTCCCATTTTATTAACCAGCACTTCCTTGTAACTGACTCCCATCACTAAGACTGGGAAAACGTGCACATACTGAATAAAGTAACTGACATAAAGTAGTCCAGCACAACACAAATTTTATGAAGACTATAACAAAACAATAACAAAAAGTAACTAACTCTTTTGTGTTGCTTTAGGATTCATATTTTTCTGTATCAGAATCTCTACTATCCCAAGATATCAAACTAGCAATCCCTCTCCATGTGTTTGTCATCTTGAAATGAGATTGGAAACAATTCTTATGTCAGATATGTAGATATGCTTAGGCAAACAGTGTTCCTCACTGTGCTCTGCTCTAATGTTTATAAGCCAGTTAAAGAAGTGTTCAATGATAATTATTTAAATCAAGGAATATATCATGGACTTATCTGGAAAATGGGTAGATAATTTCAAAGAGCTTTATTTTCTTTTTGAAAAAATTATGAATAACATGCTTGATTTTGCTGCTCAATTTTTTTTTTCCTCTGTGGTTTTTGTTCTGAGCATATATGATGAGAGAAGCAAAATAGGAATACCTCATATTGCCTGGATAAGGTTATGGCTTAATTTAATTATAGTAATTTACAGCCCCATTGCACAAGGTTGTTAAAAAAATGTGCTGCTTGCAATGGGCCGTAGGTTGACACAAACTAACAATGTACATTTAAACTAAACTACCTCATTAAATTTTAGGACACCATTATTCCTTGTCTTATTATGATTCTAAATACAATATTGTGGCTTCTATGACTCACTAACACAGAGTAGTTCATGACAGATTGATTTTGATGCAGCTGCATTAGTCATACTTTTCTCTCAATTCAAACAACTCACAATACAAGATATATGGGGGTCAAGTTACTTGAGGAGATATGCAGTGTATTCCTTGACATTGTCCTTAACACCAAGAATATAAATACAAACATTCCTCTGAATAATTATTGGAAAACAGGAAAGCAAAATCACTTGGCTTTTTCATTTTTGCACAATAAAACATGAAGATGTCATCAAAAGAAAGAGAACTAATATGATGATATGGTCCCACATTGGCAAAGTCTTAATATCATCTGTGTCCTTGGGCGACTTCTCTCTCTGAGATGTAAGATTCTTGGAACACATTTTCTCTTTTCTCTCCTAATCCTAATCCTCCAAAATTCCATGAATGTAGCACTTTATAAAAGTGATGTTTCATTCACTTCTATGAAATAAGCACATAAATATGAAAAGAGAATGGTCTTTGACATGTAAGGATATTGGCATTTCTGTTTTACAGAAAGGTCAATTACTGCTTACAAAAATCACTATTGGAAAATGAGTAATTTAACTACTCAAATATATATTCCTCACATACTTGCCACATGGTCTATAATTCTCATATTATTCATTCCTTTAGAATTCCTTCTTAAAATGCCATGTTATCTGGGAAGATTAATATATTAAAGTTTGTAGTAAATTCAATTACTGAAATTTTAGAATCTGAATATTTGAATATTTTTTCTAAAAGGAGTCTTTTTTTGGACAAAATGGCTGAGTCTCCATAATCAGATATAGATTGCTCTAATAAGACTGGAGACTAATCTTGAATGTAAATAAGTTTTTCATACACTGAAGGGATATTGGTAAACAACTGGACACAGATAATAGAAATATATCAGGAATCCAAGCGAGAAATTTATATACCTCTGGGCATATTGACTAATAATACTATTTATTAATGGGAGTAGAAACTCATTTTTATCTGACATGTATCTCTGGTGTATGCTATCAATATTTTAGCATCAACTCCATACATTCGCAGGTTATGTTCAAACACTTTACTTGAAATTTACTAAGTGTTGTGTACATGTATGTTTGTATCACTTTGAACATCATTATGAAATCTAATTACAATATATCAACAAAAACATATATTTTTTAAAAAGGCTGGGGCATTTTCCAGAGGTGGAATATCCCTGGGTCTACTCCTTAGTACCCCAAATAAATAAATAAATAAATAAATAAATTTTAAAAACTACTCAGAGGTTCCCACTAATCTTGTGCTTACATTGATTTTACTCGAGTCAACTTTATGCAAACCTATCAAAGACTTACCACTTTACTAAAATCACTATCTTAGCTTAATTTAGAATATAATAATAATTAGTAATCAAGATGTTTGAAAAATACATACATGATTTTATTTTTTTTTATTATTACTTTTTTATGCAGTATTAGGGATTGAACCCAAGAGCATTCTACCTCTGAGCTATACCCCCGGCCCTATTTTTTGGTCTTTATTTTGAAACAGGGTTTCACTAAGTAGCTCAGGCTGGCTATGAACCTGTGATCCTCCTGTCGCTACCTCCCAAGTACTGGGATTGCATACATGATTTTTAAAGGTAGCTCTGGAGAATAGGAAAAGCACTATATCCAAAGGCCATATTCAGTGAGGCATCCCAATAGGTTCTCTGTGGAACTAAAAATGGGCATGCAGTGGTTGGGCACATCGGAGAATAAAAAAATGATAAAACTAAGAATTAACTTTCCTTTTCATATTCTTTAAAGGACAAGACCCCAAATATTTAAAATAGAAGTATATTAATAATAGTAATATAGAGCATCAGAAATTCTAGGGTTTTAGACAACATTAAGAATGGATGATACTCAACAGATAGACTTAAAGCTCATATAATTTCATCACCTGGTTTTAAAAAACTTGTTAGTTTAGTATAAAGCAGCAAAGCAGATGAATATAGCCAAGACCAACACTTAAGTACACAGAAGTAAAGTAAATTCAAACCAAAACCTTCCAAACTCACTTCACTCCAGTAAGAATGACTCATCAAAAAACACTAAAATTAACAAGAGCTGGCAAAGATGTAGAGAAAAAAGGATCCCTTGCATGCTATTAGTATAGCCATTTGCAATGTACAAATGCCCAATGCAATTCTGTTCAGCCATAAGAAAAGAATGAAATACTGCCATTTGCAACAACAAGTATAGAAATGGTGATCAGGATGTTGAATGAAATAAGCCAGTTACAGAAAGATAATTACTGAATGATATAATTCATATGTAGGATCTAAAATGTTGACCTCATAAAAGTTGAGAGTTGAATGGAGGTTACCAGAGCTGGGGATGGTAGTCGGGAGGCAGAGATGAGGAGAGGTTGACCAGTGGGTACTAAGATACAGTTAGGAGTAAGAAATTCTGATATTCTACTGCACAGTAAGGTGACTACAAATAACAATATACTGCATATTTTTTAAAAGTTAGAAGAAAGGATTTTGAATGATAAATGTTGAGGGATATTCACCCTGGCTTAAATATTACACAATATGTACATGTGTCAAAACATCATATGGTACCTCATATATGTGTACAATATTACACTTTTATGTATCAGATAAAAACAGATTTAAAATTAAAAACCCAAATTAAAACTCAACAATCTTTGGAGTCTGTCCTTATAATGAATGGGAGTCAGAATCAAGGGCTAAGACACATCTTTTTCACTTAGTTTTTTGAAAGAAATTTAGATCTCTAAGACATACAGTTAAAGTTATTGTTGAGGCAACTATACTTTTTATAGTCTTCAAGATATCAACTGAGCTGTCTGTATTCCTAACATGACACTGGACCATATAAAAGGAACTTTGATGTCACCTCAAAGATATGATTCTACCCAAATGCCTTGCTCTATAGATAAGAACTCAAATAATTTGACATGAAGTTTCCTGCTATGGACAGGGACAGGACTCAGGAAGAAAGAAATAGAGATTATTAGGCAGGAGATCATCTGAGGGGCCCAGGAATGCCTAACCAGGTTTCTTTCTCTGATGGAGTCAATAAAAAAGGGCTGTAACTTGGCAGAAATAAAATATACAACATGAGAAATTATTGTATAAAATGAAGTATTTTCATTTTAATTATATTATATTTTATATACATATACATATTCTGTGTTTGTGTATGTGTGTGTGTGTGTGTGTGTTTGTGTGTGTGTGTGTTTCCACAATGTCACAAGGTTTATTCAATACTTGAAGGTTATAAAACACAGGAAATTATTAAGAAATTCTTTAAGTAAAGTTAAGCTAATTTTGGATGCTGGGGGTCTGTTTGCCAAAACCAGTCAGCTAGGAATGAACATTAAATGATACACTTCACATTAACAATTCTAATGAGTATCATATTAGAGTAACACTTTACTTCTTTTTGTTTTTTAAATACTTTTATTAGTCCATTATAGTCTCACATCATAATGTACTTCATAATAATACTGACATACATGCACACAGTACATTTTGGTCTTTCCCCCAGCTCCCTTCCCATTCTCTTCTTCCCCATAGAGGATATTTAGATTGACAATGGTAACGTCATATATGTATGTAATGTCAATCAAAGTAATTTCTTCATTGGTTCTCCCTCTCCCTGTATCCTGCCTTCCCATAGACCACCTCACTAGCTCCACTGGAGTTTCTCAACCATATCTGAAGTCATTCTGGTATACAGATTGTTTCGTAGCTTCTGCATATGAGAGAAAACATATGACCTTTCACTCTCTGTGACTGGCAAATCTCACCTAATATGACGTTCTCAGGCCAATCCATTTTCTTGAAAATAACATAATTTTGTTCTGCTTTATTGCTGAGTAGAATTCCACTGTATGTCCCATAATTATGTAATTGGTCATCTATTGATGCATACCTAGGTTGGTTCCATAATTTAGCTATTGTGAATTGTGCTGCTATAAACATGGAGATGCATATAATTTTATAATATTCCAATTTTAGTCTCTTTAGAAAGATATCCAGGAGTGGTGTAGCTGGATCATATGGTGCATCCATTTCTAATTTTCTGAGGAATCTCCACACTGATCTCCATAGTGGCTATACTAATTTGCAATCCCACCCGCAGTGTAGAAGAGTTCCTATTTTCCCACATCTTCATCAGCAATTATTGTTTTTTGATTTCTTGATGACTGCCATTTTGATTGGGATTAGATGGAAACAGTGTAATTTTGATTTGCATCTCCTTGATTGATAATGATGTTGAACATTTTTTCATACATTTATTGGTAATTTGTATTTCTTTTTTCAAGTCTCTATTTAGTTAAATTACTCATTTCTTGATTGGATTATTTGCTTTTTTAGTGTTAAGCCCTTTAAATATATTCTAGATATTAGTCCTCTATCAGAGGAATAGCTGCCAAAGATCTTTTCCTATTCTGTAGACTCTCTCTTTAGATGAACTTTTTAGTTTAATGCCATTCCACTTACATTTTTATTTCCTGAGCTTTGGGAGTATTATTGAAGAAGTTTCTACCTATGCTGATATGTTGGAGTGTTGAACCTAGATCCTACTCTACTAATTTCAAAGTCTCTGGTCTAAGTTTCAGATCTTTGATCCATCTTGAGTTGAGTCTTGTGTGAGATGAGAGGTAGGTATCTAACTCCATTTTTTTTTAAACAAATGGATAATCCATTTTCCCAACACCATTGGCTGAAAAGGCTATCTTTTCTATAATGTTTGTATTCAGTACCTTTGTCAAAAATCAATTAGCGCCGGGCGTGGTGGTGCACGCTTGTAATCCCAGCATTCAGGAGGCTGAGACCAGAGGATCCAGGTTCGCGGACAGCCTCAGCTACCTAGTGAGGCACTCCACAACTTAGTGAGACCTGGTTTCAAAATAAAAAGAATAAAAAGTAGGGCTGGGGGTTTAGCTCCAAGGTAGAATGCCTCTGAGTTCAATCCCTAGTACTGCAAAAAAAAAAAAAAAAAATCAATTAGCTATAAGTGTGTGGTATTGTTTCTCTATATTCTGTTCTATTGATCTGCGTGTCTGGTTTTTTTTTTTTTTTTTTTTTGCCAATGCTGTGCTATTTTTAATACTATAGCTCTGTACTGTAAATAGAAATCAGAAATTGTGATGCTTATCACATAGTTCTTATTGCTGAAAATTGCTTTGGATATTCTGAGTCTTTTGTTTCTCCATATAAAATTTAGGCCTAATTTTTCTAGGTTTGTGAAGAACATTGATATATTGATAGAAATTGCATTTACTCTGTAGATCACTTTTGGTAGAATGGCAATTTTGATAATATTTATTATGTCTATCCAAGAGCATTTTTTCATCTTCTAATATCTTCAATTTCTTTCTTTAATGTTCATAATTTTCATTGTAAAGGTCTTTTACCTCCTTGGTTATATTTATTCCTTGGTATGTACTGCTTTTGAGGTTATTGTAAATGGAATTGTTTTCTGGATTTCTTTTTCAGTGGATTCATGGTTGACATTTAGAAAACCTAGTGACTTTTTTAGATTAATTTTTGTGTCCAGATACTTTGCTGAAATTGTTAATGAGCTCCAGAACTCTTTAGGTTGAGTTTTTGGGTCTTCTAAATATAAGATCATGCCATTTTCAAATAGTCATAATTTCAGTTCTTCTTTTCCTATTTGATATCCTTGCCTTGTGTTATCACTCTGGCAAAAGTCTTGGGTACTATATTGAAATGGAGTGGTGACAGTGGACATCTTTGTCTTGTTCTTTATTTTAAAGAGAATTCCTACAGTTTCCTCCCATTCAATATGAAGCTTGATTTAAATTTGTTGTATATTGCCTTAATGATGTTCAGGTAAGTTCATTCTATTCAAATTTTCTAAAGTGTTTTTAACATGAATGGGTTTTGGATTTTGTCAAGTGCCTTTTCAGCATCTATTGAAAAGATTGTGTGATTTTTTGCACTTAGTTATTTATGTGGTAAATTAAATGTATTAATTTGTATATGTTGATTCAGCCTTGCATCCCTAGAATGAAACTAATTTGGTCATGATGTACAATTTTCTTTATATGGTTTTGAATGTATATGACTAGTATTTTGTTTAGAATTTTTGCATCATCAAAGATGTTGGTCCAAACTTTTCTTTTCTTGAGGGATTTTTATTCTGTTTTGGTATTAAGGTAGCAATTTATATGCTATATATATAGCATATATATCAATATATATTTGCTACCATATATATATATATTGCTATATATATATATATATAGCAAATATGCACATATATACACACACATATATACATATATGTACATATACACATATGTAATATAGGTACTATATTAAAAAGGAGTAGTGATAGTGGGCATCTTTGTCTTGTTCCTTATTTTAAAGAGAATTCTTACAATTTTCCTCCATTCAATATAAAGCTCAATTTAAATTTATTGTATATTGCCTTAATGATGCTCAAGTAAGTTCATTCTATTCAAATTTTCTGAAGTGTTTTTAACATGAATGAGTTTTGGATTTTGTCAAGTGCCTTTTCAGTATCTATTGAAATGATTGTGTACATATGTGTAATATGTTATCTCATAAAAATCTTGTCCTAGAAGTTTTATATTCTATTTTAAAATCAAGAAAATGAGCTGGGCATGGTGGTGCATGTATGTAATCCCAGTACTTGGGAGGCTGAGACAGGAGGATCTGGGTTCACAGCCAGCCTCAGCTACTTAGTGAGGCTGTCCACAACTTAGTGAGACCCTGTTTCAAAAATAAAGACTAAAAATAGGACTAGGGGTGTAGCTCAGAGGTAGAATGCATCTGGGTTCAATCTACATTACCGAAAAATAATAATAACAAAATAAAGAAAACGAAAGTGTGGGGCCAAAAATTAAATTGCCATAATTGCACAAATAGTAAAACAAAATAATGGAGATGCAGTTAAAGGCTTTAATTGCCACAAAATCCCTTTTCTTACTATTATCTAATATCTTGCTACCATGTATTAGTAGTTTATCTTTTCCATCTTCATAAGGGAGTTGAAAGACTTGAATTATGAGAGACAGAATGACTCAAGACTTGAGTTGTAATTCTGGATAACTCAGGAGCAATCAGGCTTAACCAGTTATACACACACAAAGACACACAGACACACACACACACACACACACACACACACATCCTAGAATTTGATTGTTTGACTTGTCCTTGAGTAACCTTGTGCCTATTTGCTCTCCAAAATATAGTAAAATTAAAATATTCTTTTTAAAAGTATTCTCACAATATATGTAGGGACAATCTGTGGTACTTAGAATGAACTTGGTTTAGAAACACAGAGCTAGACCCAGGCAGGCATGGTGGTGCACACTTGTAATCTCAGTACTTGAGGGGCTGACATTACAAGGACTGCAGGTTTGAATACAGCCTTCGAAACCTAGTGAGGCCCTCTGCAACTTAGTGAGACTCTGTTTCACAATAAATAAATAAATAAATAAAAATAGGGCTTGGTATGTATCCCAGAGGTAGAATATCCCTTGGATCCTTCTCTGGTACTACACACAAACACACAAAAATCTATTTCCAATTCAAATAATCCACATTCATGGTTTCTGAATCATGAGTTTATTTAACCAGTGGTTTCAAGAATTCCACATAGTGGCTTCAAGGACATTCACAATATTTCTAAAATGTGAATTTGAAACATGTACAATTTTTTGAGAAGTTCCGTGGCTTTTATAATTTTCTCGCAAGTATACTATGATCTAAACTTTTCAAAAATGTGCATATAGTCCCACTCCTTCCTTTAAAAACAAAGAAACCTATTAGAACTATCCCCTGGGTAGTTATCAAAGGCAATTATATCCAGTGGCTCTGATCTAGTGCTATTGACACATCCTCTATTGATTCTCTGAGCTAAAATTGCAATATCCTGTGCTAAGTTGTTTAGCTGATAAAGATTTCATAGGGCAGTTCAACAGAATTGTCTATAGTTTTAATGACTATTTTTGACCATTGCTATTGGTTATAAAATGTTATTAAGTCAATCTTCACTACCTAATTTTAAGTTTATTTGCATAAAATACCATTTATAATATTTTATAATTTCACTTATTTGTAAAATAGGTTTGTAGAATACTTTACTATTATACATCATTTTTATTTTCTTGAAGAGTCTATAGAATCAAAGTTTTTATGTGGCTTACAGCTTTGCCCTTGTAGAGATTTTTTAAAAAGATTTTATGAACTGTGAATAGAATACTTATAGTTTTTCTCACCATTTGCATACCAAATTTCTTATAGAGTACAATCTATCAACATTGTTATTAATAACAGATGTGTAATACTTTGGATTTGGAATGTCCCCCTAGTCCTCACAGAAACAAGGTAGCAATGTAGGAAGTGGGCTTGGTTGCTAAGGAAGGGTCTCTGAGGGTGTAGCCTTGGAGATTATATAAGGCCTTTTCCTCTCCCTGCTCATTCTCTGCTTCTGGCTTCCATGATGTGAGAGCAAAGCCTTGTGGGAGCTTTCCCTCTCTCTGCTTCCCACTGCCATGCCCTGAGACCCATGGTTTCTGGCCTCACATGAACTGAACCCAAAAGTCTACAAGGAAACCATGAGCAAATAAATCTTCCTTCTGATAAGTTTCATGGTCAGTCTTATAGATTATAGTAGTGAAGATGCTAAGACAACATCAAAAATAAATGGTATGAAGGAAACATGTAGAATTTTTTGAGAAGTTCCATGGCTTTTAGTTCCTATTGCTATAGGAAAGTACTTGATCACATACCACATATACATATTTTCAACAGAATCAAGTATTTTATCATATATATGTATCTTCCTTGGTAATGATTAATGAAAGAAGCCAGTCTTAAAGTATAGAGAGAGTCTTCTTAATTTCCTTGAAAATAATGTACAAAATAAAATTAGTTCTGAGGATGACAATCGATATTTTCCTTAAATATAGAATTAAAAATGGGTCTTCTTAAAAATTTATCCTGTAACAAATTAAAACCCAAGGCATCCCCAAGTATACACACACACATGTGCACACACACACACACACACACACACACACGTTAAGATGAAGAAGGCTTGACTTTTGTGACCTAGACTTTGTTTTAGTTCATGTTTGCATTTAAAAGAAAGGAGACCTCTATAAGGAAAACTATAAAGAGTTGAAAAAAGAAATTGATGAAGATCTTAGAAGATGGAACGATCTACCATGCTCTTGGATAGGCAGAATAAATATCATCAAAATGGCCATCCTCCCCAAACTGATCTACAGATTCAATGCAATACCCATGAAATTACCAAGGTCACTCCTCACAGACATAGAAAAATCAGTTCTTAAATTCATTTGGAACAACAAAAAGCTCAGGATAGGCAAAGTAGTTCTTACCAACAAGAACCATGCAGGAGGTATCACAATACCTGACTTCAAACTCTACTACAAGCCACAGTAATAAAAACTGCATGGTATTGGCAAAAAACAGACACATAGACCAATGGAGCAGAATAGAAGACTTAGAAACAGACTCACCTGCTTACAGTCAATTGATTTTTGACAAAGGAGCCAAAAATAGACACTGGAAAAAAGATAGCCTCTTTAACAAATGGTGTTGACAAAACTGGTTAACCATATGCAAGAAAATGGAAATAAACCTCACTTTCTCACCCTGCACAAGAGTCAACTCAAGGTGGATCAAAGACCTGGAAGTTAGGCCAGAGACAATACAGCTACTTGAAGAGGGCATAGGCCCAACACTTCAATGCATAGGCATAAGCAAAAACTTTCTTAACAAGACCCCAAAAGCACAAGCAACTCAAAGGAAGATCAATACATGGGATTGTATTAAACTGAAGAGCTTCTGTGCAGCAAAGGAAACTATCAAGAACCTCAACAGAGAGCCCACAGAGTGGGAGAAAATTTTTGCCAGCTACTCTTCTGATAGATATCTAATATCTAGGATATATAGAGAACCAAGAAAAATCACAGCTAAGAAAACAAATAACCCCAAAAATGTGTAAAGGATCTAAACAGACACTTCACAAAAGAAGAAATACAAATGGCCAATAAATGTATGAGGAAATGTTCCACATCATTAACAATCTGAGAGATGCAAATCAAAACTACCTTGAGATTTCACCTGACTCCAATCAGAATGGCAATCATAAAAAACAAGAACAACAACAAATGCTGGTGAGGGTGTGGAGAAGTGGGGACCCTAATACATTGTTGGTGGGATTGCAAACTTGTGCAACCACTTTGGAAAACAGTATGGAGGATCCTCAGATGAATGGGAATGAACCTACATATGATCCAGCAATGCCACTTCTCGGTATCTACCCAAAAGAACAGAAACCAAACTATCAGACCAACGCATGTGTATCTATGTTTATAGCTGCACAATTCACAATTGCCAAACTATGGAAGCAGCCAAGATGTCCATCAACAGATTAATGGATTAGAAAACTATGGGATATGTACCCAATGGAATTTTACTCAGCCATAAAGAAGAACAAAATCATGTTATTTGCTGGGAAATGGATGCAACTGGAAAACATGTTAAGTGAGATTAGTCAGTAAAAAAGCATATGTTCTCCCTAATATGCAGATGCTAGGGAGAAGATGGGGTGGGGCATAAGAGGGTCTCCAGATGAAAAAAGAGAAACCCTAGATAAGCAAAGAAGTTGACTTAACCGAAGGGGATGGATGGGGGGAGAGGGGGCCCCGTAATGCACACGATGTACTTTCACAAATATATCAAGGTCAATCACTAAACTGAACTTGAGAATGAGAGAGGGCGAGGGAGTGGGGTGGGAATTGGGGAAGGCGTTAAATGAGAAATGTGTGCATATATGCCTTTATTAGTTTGTACCTAACAAAGATGTATGATTACAATGCACCATTTATTATAAAAAAAATTAAAAAAATAAACAAGAAAAAGAAAGTTGGCTATATTATTAGAAATCCAATATTTTAGACAAGGTATCTTTATTGAGTTATAAGGAAATTGTATTGCACAGTACATGGATCAGACTGCTTTCAGAGCCAGGAGAAAATCATTTAAACTAAACTCTATTATAATGTGCCAACCATAATCAGTTTCAATTAGGTTCACAAAGAATGTTAGAGGATCTCAGTCTTCGCAAGAATTTCTGTAGTTAAAGATCTGTCTGCATGCTCTTTATAAGTCTAATTTTTGAGAGGTTTATAACATAGTCAGCTTAATTTGCCTTGGGAAGAGACTTGGCACTCAGCTTTCTAACCCAGATAAATTTTTGAGAGTTTAAATCTGTAATATATTTAAGTTGCTTTGGGTTTTCAGATAATTGGCCTTTTCTATTTAGATCCTCTAAGAAATCTTTTTTAGACATTGTTTTCCTAATCAATGTCTAAAGATTTAAATGGCATCTATATATTATCTGTTTACATACTAAGGCTCTTTGGCAGGTCACATATCATTGTAATAAATGGGCTTTTTTTATTCCACCTACCATGTCAATTAATAAATAAATAAGTAAAAATATTTTTGCCCTCTTTGGGAACATATTGCCCTGATTGAAAATACAAGATCTATAGAAACACAGACCTCCTGAGATCCAACAATTTTAAAAATTCATTCTTTTGTTGTTATTGTTGATACTGGGGATTGAACCCAGGGATATTCTACTTCAGAGCTACACTCTAGGCCTTTATTATTTTCACATAGAGTCTCATTATGTTGATAAGGATCTCATTAAACTGCTGAACTTGTGATCCTCCTTTGACAGCCTCTGAAGTACTGAGATTACAAGTGTGTGCCACCATGCTCAGTACAAAAATTCTAATTTTTTAAAATATAAAAACAATTCAATGAATATTTAAACAAATTCCTCAAAGTGAGGGTAAATTATACAAGAATACAAATTTATTTATTACTTGCTTTAATATTAAAATTTTGTTAAAAGAATCTTTAAAAATGTTTCATTAAGTCTGAAATAATAGTTTGTAATCTAAATTCTAATATTGATAAAGTCGATATCAAATATTCAGAAAATAGAATTAATACCAATGGACATATTAGCAGGCTGATTAAGATAATATTGTCACAGATTGTAATTTTCTATTTGATAATGGCAGATGGTGAATTAATTACTATGAGATATACTTACTTTGTGCATATGTGTTAGTAGGGATTGAACCCTGGCATTTTCTTGTTCTAAGCTACACTCCTAGCTGTATTTTTTTTTTGAAACAGGGTCTTACAAAATTATCACACTTGCCTCAAATCTGTGATCCTTCTGTCTTGGCCTTCCATGTACTAGGATTACAAGCATGTGCCACCATGCCTTGTCTTGGATATACTTTTAAAAATGATATACATTAACTGGTTATTTTGTAGAGAATGTTTGTGCTTATAGAAAAAAGTAATCTAGAGCTATGAAAGATTTGTAATCCATTCTTCCCTGAGTCTTTGTAAATGATGTAGAATTTGGGACCGAGGTTATTTAAGGCCAGTTCAAAGCTGGGAATAAAAATTTCTTCTTCCCAGTCCAGAGTCCTTATCATAATTCTTTCAATAATTCCTTTCCTTTGAGGTGGCTCATTGTATGAAAATCTCAGTTAACTACAAGAAATAAATCACTAATAAGCAATTAAGATGTCATTTAAGACCCCTCCATTCCTTTCTTACATGTTCTTTCAATGTATAAAAAAATAGAACAGTATGAAATTCAGTATTCTAAATCTATGCTTTCAAAATGAAGACACCTTCTTCTATGTGTTCAGTGTTCTCCTAATAAAAGTTTACAAAATGTGCAAAGTGCCCCCCACACTTGGGTTGTATATAGGCTTTTCTATATATGTAAGTCTTATTTCAGTTGATTATTTACAAGGAAATATAAAACTTCATTCTCTTTTATTCGTATTGGAATTCCTGAAGTTACTGAATGTCAGAAATTTGTTATTGAGTTAAAAATTTTAAACATTATAAATCAATTTCAGGTATTGCAGTTTCCTACTAAGATGCCAATGTATTGTATGTAAATGCATGTCAATGAAATTGTAAGAATAAAAATACCTAGAGTTAAATTTTCAAGGTAAATTCAAAGGAAGGTCCTCAATGTCCTACTTCTAGTAAAGCTAATGATAAAAAATAAGTAATGACAACCGTAATAATAATACCCTCAGCATTTTGGAACTAACATATGTCTTGAGTTGAATTGGTAGTTAGAAAATAGTATTAATTCTAAAAAATGGTAAAGGCATTATAGTAATAAAAGTATAGGTATAAACCAAAGGTTCAAACACTGGCATATATCTTAACAATATGGAATTCTTTGTTTTCATCCTCTTTTCTTTCCCCAAACCCTGGACTTTTCTTAATGTACCTGTGAACCTACAAACCTGGGCCTGAAGGGGCTGTAAGAGTAGCTGATATTGATCTAGAAGGGTATTTTTCCTCTTCATACCTGATGAGTTTTCAGTTGTAGCTGACAGTTAGTCACCTGTTGGCTAAATATTTTAAACCTTAAATGAAATGCCTCTCAATATGTGATATAGGTATTCCTCGCACCCCCAAAAAGGAAAGACAAAATAACTTCATTCCCTCACTTATACTCAATCAGCATTTAACAAGGATGCACAATGTCTATGCACTGTAATGAACTAAAATTCAGTGACCTCAGAAGCTGGGATATGGTGCCAAAATCCGAATTGCATTCAAAATAGGAAAATCTTTTCCTCTGCGATCTGTTTGATGCAGAACGCATTAGTGTCTTGGCACTGGACAGCTGCAACTCCATCTAAAGAGAGCAAGGTTTGCTCTTATGGCTTGTTTTCTGTTCTTTGTTGTTTGTTTCTGTTTTTTTTTATATTCTAATTTGCTTTAGTATCTTTATCTGAATTAAATCTGTAACGATTGCTTTTTGTGATGTTTGTTTTTCTTTAATAACTTTTTTATATTTTTCTTTTTTAATAACTGAGGACTACTATGCTTTATATGTCTGAATGGAAAACATACACTTATAGTATTTACAATTCTATCAATACCTCTTAAATTGTATTGTAGTTTTGATTCTTAAACAAACAAAATTGCAAGGCAGCAACCATTTAAGATAACATGCTGCTCCTGAATTTTCTTTTAACATTTCTGACAATATATTGATTTGTGCTAACAAATAACTCATTAACAAACTTATAATTTTAGATTTATTTTATTTTATCAGTGCATTATAATCATACATCTTAATGAATTTCAGGATGGTATAGGCATACATGCACACAGCACTCATTTAGCACTCCCTCAGTTTCTACTCTATTCCCTCCCTGTTCCCTCCTTCCCATGCTCAGCATAGTGATTGACTTTGATAATGTCCATTGAAGTGTTTCCTTTCCTCCCTCTCCCATCTTCCTCAGTTAGGTGGCCTTCTTTACTCATCTAAAGTTTCTCCTCCTTTGTCTGGAGTACCCCCTATGTCCTATTTTCTTCCTAGTTTCTGCATATTAGAAAAAACATCTGACTTTACACTTTTTGTGACTGACTAATCTCACTTAGCAGAATGTTCTCCAGTTCCATCCATTTCCCTGAAAATGTCATGATTTTTTTCTTCTTTATTGCTGAGTAAAATTCCATTTTGTACATATCCTATAGTTTTGTAATCCATTCATCTGTTGATGGACATCTTGGCTGGCTCTATAGTTTGGCAATTGTGAATTGTGCAGCTATAAACATAGATAAGTATGCATAACTCTGGTTGGTTGGTTTCCATTCTTTTGGGTAGTTACACAGGAGTGGTATAGCTGGGTCATATGGTAGGTTCACTCCCATTTTTCTGAGGGTCCTCCACACTGTTTTCCAAAGTGGTTGCACTAGTTCGCAATCCTGCCAACAATGTATTAGGGTTCCTATTTTTCCACATCCTTGCCAACATTTGTTGTTGTTTGTGTTTTTAATGATTGCCATTCTAAATGAGGTTAAGCAAAATCTCAAGGTAGTTTTGATTTGCATCTCTCTGATTACTATTGATAATGAACATTATAAAACATTGAGAAAAGAAATTGAAGATCTTAAAAAATAGAACTTCCCATGCTCTTGGATAGGCAAAATAAATATGATCAAAATGGCTATTCTTCCAAAACTAATTTAGAAATTCAACACAATACCCATTAAATTACCAAGGTTATTCTTCACAGACATAGTGAAATCTGTCCTTAAATTCATTTGGAACAACAAAAAACTGAAAATAGCCAAAGTAGTTCTCAGCAATAAGAACCATGCAGAAGGCATCATGATACTTGACTTCAAACTATATTACAGAGACTTAGTAATAAAAATAGCATGCTATTGGCACAAAACCAGAAACATGGACCAATGGAGCAAAATAGAAGACTCAGAAACAAATTCACAGACTTATAGCCAATTGATTTTTGACAAAGGAGCCAAAAACATACACTGGAAAAAAAATATTCCTCTTCAATAAATGGTTTTGGCAAAACTGGTTATCCATATGCAGAAAAATGGAAATAAACCCCACTTTCTCACCCTGCAAAATAATTAATTCAAGATGGATCAAAGACCTGGAAATTAGACCAGAAACATTGCAGTTACTTGAAGAAGGTATAGGTCCAACACTCAAACACATAGGCACAGGTAAAATTTTCTTCAACAAGACCCCAAAAGGCACAAGAAAATTAAATGAGGATTGATAACATGGTATTGCATTAAACTGAAGAGCTTCTATGCAGCAATGGAAACTATCAAAAACTTCAACAAAGAGCACACAGAATGGGAGAAGATTTTTGCCACTTACTCCTCTGATAGAGGATTAATATCTAGAATATGCAGATAACTCAAGAAACTCACTACCAAAGTAAAACAAATAACCCAATCAAAAATGGGCAAGTGAACTGAATAGACATTTTGCAAAAGAACAAATACAAATGGCAAATAAATTTATAAAAAAAAAATTTTAGATTTTAATCTACTCTTTGTCTTGAATGCTGCCATTGACAGCGCTTGAATCACATCACTGTGGAGAAGAAAAGGTCCAGCTTTGCTGTGCATGCTCAAGGGGATGACTCTTTCAATAAAATAAACAGCCCATGTATTTCAGTACAGTGTACTGTACAGTGCCAGTTTCCCTATTAATAGCTTCTCACATTAGGATGGTATATTTACCACAACTAATGAACCAATATTAAAATATTCTTAATTAAATCCCAGATTTTATTTGGAATTATTTAGTTTTCACCTAATATCCCTTTTCTGTTCCAGGACTCCTTCCTCCTTTTCACATTACATTTACTTGCTATGTCGCTGTAGGCTCCTCTAGACAGTACAGCTTCTTGAGACTTTCCTTGCTTTTGACCTTTACAGTTTTGGAAAGTACTGATCAGATACCGGTAGACTATCCCTCAGTTTGTGTTTGTGTGTTTTCCTTATAAGTAGGTACGGGCAATGTGTTTGGGGAGGAAGATGTCAGAGATAAAGTGCTAGAATCATCTGATCATATCAAGGGTACATGGTGCCATCAAGATTTATCCCTCTTGATATTAATCTTGGGTACCAGGCTCTGGTGATGCTTGTCAGGTTTCTCTACGGTTATATTGCTCCTCCTCCCCCACCTGCCTGCTGCCATTTCCGGATGGTACTCTTTGGAAGCAAGCCTCTGTGGGCAGCCAGCACTTAGGGGATGGATGATTATGGCTCACTTCTTTGAGAGCAGGATACCTATACAAAGTACTTCAAATTCTTCTGCACTGGAAATGTGTATAATCTCATCCATCTATTCATTTATTCAATCACTTATATCACTGCAGACTTACACATAATTACTATATATGTGGGGCTATAATATAATAAGTAATATTTTATTTATTTTGCTTCTAAAATTGTTTAAACATTGGCCATTTGGGCTCTTATGTCACTTTGACATATTCAGCATTGTGGTGTGTGTGTGTGTGTGTGTGTGTGTGTGTGTGTGTGTGTGTGTGTGTACATGCATTCCTATTTTAGCTCTTTCTCCTTCTCTGATCCTAACAGTTGCTCCAGGTTCATCTTGTGTAGTTGCTGCTTAGACCTAGAATCAGCCATTTCTCTAAAGAGTCCTAGCTCCTTTTATATAAGAATGGCAGAAGAGAAAGAAAGGTCTGCATGCTGAGTATGCCATTAATTTTTACCTGATAAACAGTAGTGTTTTTGAACAGCACTATTTTCTGATCTGATATTAAACATTCTTGTTTTCAAAACCCTTTCCTTATACTTGTTAACATTGAACACATTTAACTTCTAAAGGCTGGGTTTTAAAGAAAAAAAATTCCTTGTGCTTTCTTAAAGATAAAGGCAGCCACTGAGCAGAGCATAATGTTGGTAAGGGGAAACTTGTGTACCATTGTTAATATTTTCCCCTTTTCCTATGACCACTTTGGATAATTGTCTTTGTGCTCATTGCCTCAAGGGACAAATAAGGCAGGATGAAAGTCAGAATAACCTGCTAGTGCCACTGGGTTTGTGTTTCAGTCTCTGAAGTTTTTTGTAAAGAAGGTTTATTCATTTAACAGTCAGTCTTAGCAACTTAGAGAGATCCCCAGCTACTTAGTGAAACCTTGTTTCAAAATTTAAAAAGTCTGTGGAGGGCTGGGGGTATAGCTCAGATGTAGAATGCCCTTGGGTTCAATTCCAATACCAATATATTGGTATATTGGTATTGGAATAAACCAATCAAAAAACAGAGGTATATTCGTATATACATATATACATACAGAGTGAGAGAGAAAATTATTTAGGGGGTTTAGGCAGAGGAAGCACCTCTGGGTAAGCAACAAACAGGCAGATCTAGGCAGACCAGATTATATGTAGCCTTGCAAAAGATTCTTGGCTCTTACAGATGGTGTAAAATAGTAGAAAGCTAACAGGACTTGAAGAAGCCTTCAGAACCAAAGAAATAGGCATGTGATTGGAAACCTGTATGGGATAGTGAATTAAGCAAATGGCCCACCTGACCCTCTCCCTAGTGTCCAGACATTGTACAAGACTTTAAGGGTAAGCAGAAAGCTAGCATGAGTGAATAAAGGGAAGCTCAGCAGTAGAAAATTAGTTGAACTATAGAGCACTAAAGAAAAAATTGTATGGCTCATCTGAGTTTTTGAACTAAAACTTATACCTACAATAACACTTATATTCTGCTTACTTTGGTTAAGGATTAGATAAAATCCATCAGCCCTTGAAAAAGTTTTATCAGGGATGCATTTTAAGTACTTTGGGATATCCGACAGAAAAAATTAATGCAGAGTGGATAACTCTTGCCTTTCTTCTTCTGGATTATGTACTTGTGGTTGGAAGTCCCAGGCTCAGTACTTGTAAAGCAATTTCAGTTCAAAGGGTGACACTCTGATTAAGGCAGAACAGTGGTTGCATGCAAGGATTCTGCTGCTGTTGTAAGCAAAAACCTGCCTGAACTCGTATCTAGAGCCCACTACTATCCTGAGCTGAGAGACACAGGGTACATCTGGGCCTCCGATCAGGGATGGGTGAAATAATTTAGGAGTAAAAGCAGTACCTACTTCAGAGCATTGTAAAGAGGAATGAGTTCATATCTGCAAAATGCTTAGAAGATAGCAAGCAATATGTAAGTGATGGTTAAATAAAAGTAAATGTAATGACTTGGTGTTGACTTTGTGTATCCTTCCTCTGTTCTCACCATGAAGTTAGCATTGTTTAGTCAATTTAAAGTGCTGACACAGACTTTATTTAATTTGTGTCTCAACCTGATATCTGAGGATTTTGATTTGTTTGCTTGTTTCTGCTTGCTTTAGCAGAGGAGATTGTCTTACACATGCCTGCCTCAAATCAAAAGATTCTACTTTTTTCCTATGTTTCTGCATGTGCGCGCGCGCGCGCGCACGCACACACACACACACACACACACACACACACACACACACACACAGAGAGAACAGATAACTGAATTCAGAAAAACAGGTTTGATTGGTATAAAGCTACCTTAAGCAGTCAGAAGCCTTTTGAATGAAATTTAAATGCCTCAGAAATTGACCAACAGGCAGATGCTAATCAAAGCTTAGCTTTGAAAAATATTTTTCTTAGAAGATGTAAGCATTAAAGGCAGTTTAATTCTTGGTCAAAATGATTTCTATATTTCCCCAGGTAGGAGGGATTTTGTTTTAAAATCCAACAATGAGACATTCTAGGCCTGTGCCTCTGCTACACACACACACACACACACACACACACACACACAAACACACTTCACCATTCGGAAGCTATTAACACACATCTTCATATTTAAGAATTAGAAAAAGCTATCTTCACATCAGTGTCTGAGAAACCCTTTAGAAATCAGTGCTTTAAGTTTTTCAAAGATTTACTTATTTCTTTATTTAGAGAAAAAGAAGCAAGTACCTCATCCGCTCTCTCACAAAAATCTTCAAATGCTTTTGGGAAAGAAATGAATTTTAAAGTGTGTTCAGTCATACTCTATTCAAGCAAAGAGTGAAAAAGTCTTTGCATCAGAACTACAGCTTCCCATAATCTGGTTAAAATTATCTGCAGCACCACCTGTCATTATTAATATGCAGAAAAAGGCAAGTACCTTCAGCCTAGCTCCAGAGCTTTGGCCGTGCCTGTCAGCACCTGGGCACTCTCCTATCAGAATGGCAACTACACTTTCAATCCTTCTTGAACTTTTATATCATCATTGATTGAAGGGAGCTCATAGTTTAATTTAAATGTGTTGTAAGGAACATTTAATTAGCATTTACATCTACTCAGTGGAAGAAAATCCACAGGTCTTTTACATTTTCTATCTTTAGTTTTGGTGAAATTTTCAAGCTTAAACATCTTGCTTGGCTTAAAAAAATAGTGTTACGCTGTTTCAGAAAGTGATAATATGCTGTAGCATAAGGACCAAAGTGTTAACACTTAGACTTGTTTTAACAGAAACTAGAGTTACATGCTCAAAATGCTTGATGCTAAAAATGATTGATAATGAGAAAAAGATGGCTAAGGTGAGACCATCCTGTGCAGTTCCACAAAGGCACAAAGGAGGGATGCATATGTCAACTAAAACCCATCATCTTAATATGGTGTTTTCTGGTCACATGAAAATAAGTTAAGTTGCACGGTTCTTGTCTTGAAAATGTGTCCACAGGCTTTCAAAGAACTCATTGTGGATTGCTCCAGAATGTCCTAGTTTAGATGATTGCACGGCCTTATATCCAGTTGAGTCAAAGGAATCTTTGTTCTACCCTTGCACTGGGGTAGAAAATATTCTTCTATAAAGGTATAAAAGTATATATTACAGAGAGATTACAGAGAGCTCAAAAATAGTTTTATAGGTTGTAATTTGTATACATAATTATTGATGAAAGCTATGTCAAAAATTACTTCTATACTTACAAAATTTGACAGATATTGAACAGTTTTTAAGGACTAATCACGGTGTTCTTTTGACTTCTTAAAATACTTAATTTTTGCGTTTACTTAAAAGTGCATGTGTGTACATATTAAGGATGTGTGTATGTGCATGTACTTGTATACATGTACACAATCTGCTAGAAAAAAAATACATCCTGATGTAGCTCTGGGAGGCATTTTGAGTGCTAGAAGTGGTTGTGTTTAAAGAATCACTTTGTTCTTGCAACTGGGACAAGAGATGTACTAATCAGCTTGTACAGCATGTTCATGTAGACTATAGCCAAATGCCATCAGAAGCAAATTCGGAGGGTGTTTGTTTTGACATGATCTATGATGATTTTTTTCCAATTTTCCGTTTATTCCCCTCTTCTTCTTTGTGATAGAGTGCTGAAAATCATTCACAAAGGGGAAATGCACCTTTAAAATTATTATATTTAGCACATACCACCTTGAACAGGTAGATTTTTCTTCTTATTCATGGCTCTAAGCAAATCTAAAATGTAAATATTTACTGACATTGGGCTTTTACTTCCACTGATATGCAATAGTGATTTGTATAGATGATAATTCTGGTTTTGACTTCTGCTTTCACATGGCAGGAAAAGTCTATTATTGGTTTGCACCTGAAGACTGTCCCTTTACTTGTATATAGAATTTCTGCTTTAATGGCTGTTTGCATACTGTGTCTTGACTTTTCATTTTGCTTTGCTTTTTCAAAGGTTTTGATACATTGTTTAGAAAAACTGATATGAAATTGGTACATTCAGTGGGTTCCAGATAAATGTCTGCATGTGAGATGATGGTGGATAGTCTATCATCTCTGAAGTCAAACAACCTAAGTTCTACAGAGATTCTCTTTTTATGGAGGGTTATCTAATTCCTTAGGAACAGAGCTTTCAGAAGAACCTGAAATTATCCCAGGCCATTTTCAATTGCATTTTGTGTCTTTTATTTAGTTTAGTCCATTTGTGAGGTATTCACTTGAGGGAATGATCTTATACTAAAAAAGTGCCACCAGGAAAAATAATTTATTGAAATACTTTACCTACATAAATTTGAAAGGAAAACAAAATACAAAACAGAACAAGGAAGTATAATGAATGAACTGAATCTCAAACTCATCAACGTTCTTAAATCAAAGAAGTGCAAAATATATCTTATTAAGTTGTGCAAGGCTCTTCAAGTTTTAGAATAAAGGAGTACTATATTTAAAATTCAATTTTCTTTATTTTTGTGGTACTGGGGATTGAACTCAGGGGCATTTTACCTCGGAGCTATACCCCCAGCCCTATTTTTTATTCTTTATTTGGAAACAGGGTCTTACTAAGTTGTGGAGGGCCTCACTAGGTAGCTGAGGCTGGCCGCGAACCCAGATCCTCCGGTCTCAGCCTCCCAAATGCTGAGATTACAAGCGTGCGCCACCACGCCTGGCTATTAAAATTCAATTTTCTTTAACAAATTTTCTTTTATCTGTTTTATCTATGGAAACTGCTCCTGTGCAAACCTGGCTATCTCATTTCCCTCACCTTCCTGGACAATTCTCTTCTCTTTAAATGAGAACCTGAATTCCAGGGAGCACTTCTGGAACTCATTGTTAGTGTTCGAGAAGGATGACCTGCAAAAATAATACTGAATAAGTCATTAACCAATAATCTTTGCCTTTCTATTACAAATTAGTTTCAACATCCATTACTAGTAGAAATCAGTTATTTTAAAAGCCTTATATTGACAGGCATTTAATTAGTGGATTCTTTAACAGAAGACTTTTGCCTTTCTGAGAATCTATGTCTTGTGGGTATACACTCCTCAGCGAGTCAACTCTTCTCCAGCAAGGGCTGCAACAGGGACAAGAGTCAGATGGTATGGGATTCTGAGCCCAACGCTCCCAAAGTATCATACAGCTTTAATGAGATTTATTTATGCATCTTGATAAAACATATATTTTCCCTTTATATATATGTATATAGATATATGTAAATGGATATATGCATATGTGTTGCTATGCATTAGACTGAATAATATAATCAGAAAGTCTGAAATCTAACAAAGAATCTACCACAAAAAAATCTCCACATTAAAGGACAGTAAAAATTCCTTCACAATCTCTTCTTTTTTATTTGCCCACCCTTTCTTCCTTTCTTCTGTCTCACACTAACTGTTAGGAAACTAAATACTTATTTCTGAGCCCTGTTGAAGCCTGTGTCATTGGTCATGCTATTCTCTGTGCTTGATTCCAGTCCTTGTCTGCATGGAAAGGTCCATCTGACTCTTCAAGTCTCAGCTCCAGTTCTACCCCCTTCCTGGTGAGGTGCTCCCAAAGTGCAGCTGAGGTATAGATGAGTCTGCTGCTTTCTTTGCATTGTGTTATAATTGTTTGCATCCATCCTACAAATGTTTCTTGAGCATCAGTTATTTGCTCTCTATTTGCTGTGTCTTTCTTGAGGGCAGGATTATATCTTTATATTATAATATTATAGACATCATCACTCTGTCTTATTCAAATTATGTACCAAGCAAACCATTTGTGAATGAATAAAATCATTCACTATTTCTAGGACTTGCTTTAATGTATACTATTAGGAAGGCTTTCTTTTTCAGAGCTTGAAGATTCTTAGGTATTTTGATATGTTATTAGTAAATTATATATAACATAATTTGACAAAATTTGGCAATGACAAGGTAGGCAAATTTTCTAATGTAATTTCCTATTCAATGTTCTAAATATATCAAAATAATGAAAACTAATTGAGGATCTTTGTCATTGCCTACTGATCATTCCACCCACTTAAATATACTTTAAGTACTATTTTCTCATTAAGAAAACTTACAGTATATAGAAGAATTGAATAATAACTGTACTCTTCATTGTTCTCAAACTTGTAAAATAATGTATCTTGACTAGTTTCCTCTGTGTTAACTCAACATTGACTTACAGAAATAATGGACTAGAGACAGAATAAATAAAAACTGATGTGAAAGAAAACATACATATGAGCTTACCTGTGTCTAAATATTTATACTTAAATTATTGAAAAGAAGCTCTCATTGAATATCTTCACACCTACAGACTATTAGATTGTGTTGTACAGAAGAGTAGTCTCCTGACACATCACATCGATGCTTTTTATTAACTCAGAGATAAAGCCATTTAATTTATTCTTTCTGTAAAGCATGTAAACTCCGTACAGCACATACTTCAGTGTCTGAATATTTTCCACATATTTTTGTAAAGCATTGATATGAAATGTGTATAATAAAAATTGAGAGTTTTATATGTAATCATCGTGGGACTGTATAATTGAATATGCCAGAGATTTACTAAAAGAGGTCTGTTGTACAAAAAAAGAGTATTGGGGGAATTTTTTTGTGTGGATGGAATGATATTTATTTCAGGGCTCTAAAAAATAAGTAGTAAATTATGTTTGTTTCAAAAAATCAACAAAAAAATAAAGTAGATGGTAGTTTTTCAAAACTACAATTTGTTATTGTTTATTTAGAACTTAGTGTCTTGAGGTCCTGGGAAGAAGGTTAAATTCACAAGATATATTAAAAATTTTATTTGAATGAAGGGTATAAATTACCTCTTAAAGAAACATTTAGAGGAGAACAAAGACAAGATAATATCTTTCAACTGAGGAGGTAGCAAACTTTTTATGTAAAAGGCCAGATCATAAATACTTCAGACACTGGGCCATACAGCTTCTGTTGAAATTATTCCATTTTGACTTTGTGGACTAATAGAAGCCATAGATAAGGGGTAAAAGAATGGTTGCCGTTGTATCCTGATAAAACTTTATTTATAAAAGCAGACTAATGACTAAATTTGATCCTTGGGCTTAGTTCAACAACCTGCATTTTAAGTAAAAAGAGCACATAAAATAAAAATCTGAGTTTAGCAATGCAAAAGAGTGAGCACAAATGGAATTAACTGAAAGATAATATTTTTAATAGATGAACTCCTAGGTTTTAACTGCAGGATTCTATCACACTCATATTGTCCTAACAATTTAAAATACAAAAATGTTTGCATATAGCATGGAGAACACTTTCATTTTCTTTTAAGTTTCGGACTCACCAAGATCATATCCTCCAAATTACAAATGCAATGTTCTCTTCTAATCAGGGAAAAGATTTTCTATTTCTGCATGTGTGTACATGTGTGTGTTCAACACACAGATCTAGTTGTCTTTCCTAGTTACAATTATAAGAAGACCTGGAAGCTATCTTGACATCTGCTCTACCTGTGTTCATCTCCACCATCTCTTATTTAGACTCCTGAAAAGCCCCTTCTTTGGAACCCACATTGAATCCTTCCTCTGTATCACTGCCCAACTGTTACCTCCAAAGAGTAGAAATGATTATTACATGACCCTGCTAAATTATTTCCCCTTAGTTAATACAGGAAGTGAAAGCCTTCTGGAGGCTTCCACAGCCCTGTGTGGCCAGGGTTCTGCAATTCTTTCCTGCCTTGTCTCTCACCTGCACTCTTTCATGCTCTGAGTTGCAGCTGCTCTTGGTCCATCATACCTGTGATATTCACTGGTATCAATGGGCTTTTGTGCATGCAATTCTTCTTTCTGGAACAGTTTCTCTTACCCCCAGAGTACCACCCCTTCTATTTGGTTAACTTCTACTTATCCTTCAGAACTTAGCTTAAGCTTAACTAACCTGGGGATCTGCTTACACCATTAGGTGGAGGCAAGTGAGGAACTAAGGGGCGTTCCTCTCAGGGCCATGAAAGAGGGGCTAAAGTCTTCAGGAAGATAAGAAGAGGTGACAGAGAGTGGAACACCTAATCAGCAAGCAATTGTAGGCCAGTGCAGGGGCCACAACTTTGGGACAGGAAATGTGTATCATTCCTTTCTCTTCTTTAGAGCCTGTACTTTATGTGCTGTTGTGAGTCTCTTGGATCCTTATTGTGAAAAATTGTCTCTATAAAACTGACAAAATAAAATCTATAAGGAGGATTTTATAGGAAGTTTGAATGAGAGTGTGAATTTTCTATTTTTAAATGGAACACCATTCAATTTTAAATACTTTCATGAGTAGGTACACAGAATTATATGATTGTTTATATTAGCCAAAATAGTATAAAGAAGTATAATAGGCTGGCATTATATGCAGTGATTATAAAGATAATACTGAGCAAAACAGCTTGAATTGGAACCAGAAAGATTATTTTTCATTTCTTGAATATGTACAGATTTAATATATATATTCACACACATATGCATACATAACTTATATCCGTAGACTTTGGCAGCCATTGCAAAGTTCACCATCTGGTCTTTCAATAACTTGCAAGGAAAAAAATAAATTGAATCAAGTACTTGATTGATAATTGTTTGGAAATATTTGGAAGGGATAACTTTCTTTCTTTCTTTAAAGGATCATACAATTATATTGACTATGATCCACGAGTATATGCATTTCACCAAGGAAATCTTGGCTTTCTTGAAAAAGGAAACACACTGCTGAACAGAATTATTTTTCATAGGCTAGTTGAGTTTTATGTCGTTTTATCTTTGTGCACTAAAATTTATTGCCAAAATGTTATAACTTTGTAACACTATAACATTGTACACTGCTTCATCAAAAAGAAAAAAAGAAAGAAAGAAAGAAATCACCTAAGGGAATACTTTGTAAGCAACAGTTACTCCGAGAAATAACTAAGATCAGGGAAAAAATTCAATCAACTATTCAGAGTCCCCCAGACAACAGCAGGGCTGCTGCACTGAGCAATATCTGAAGCGTTGTTCAGTGATATGTTCTGGGAATGTTGGTCCCTGGAGTTAGACAGTGTGGGTGGCCCCGGAGGACTGAACTGATATAAATAGGCTAGATCAGTGTTGTGAAGTAGGGTGAACTTTATCTCAAGCTTTACATAATAAAAAAAAATAATATGTATCTAAGGAAACATACATTTTCTATAGGAACTTCACTTAAACTATCTGCTCCAATGTCATCTTTTTTGGTCTCATTTTGAGTTGGGTGCAAAACATCAGTCAATTTGTTTGCTACAGTACAATTGGACTCTATCATAAGATGCAAGCTACCTTTCTCCAATAGCAACCTGACCCATGGAAGTTAAAATAATTGGTGTTTCTTATTTTTATTTTTCAGCAGCTGGTAGAATTAAGTGTGCAATGTCTATAACTGATAGAGCACTCATATTTTATTTTTTACTTTAAATTGTGAAGTCAGTGAAGCAAAAGTCTAAATATATGTGCATACTGTGAGCATATACAGAATAAGAGGGGTGAGTAATAACTGTAATAGAAATTTTATGCAATCTGAACTAAAACAATTTAGAGAAAGTCATTTATGTTTTCCCATCATATTTCATCATAAATTTAGAGAAGTGTACCTGTGGAATAAATCATAAGTCTGCACTGAAAACTTTAGTTAGGGTAAAAGAAACTATGGCCATCAGTATTGTGGGCTGGGATTTAATGACATGCAGTTCAATATCGACAGTGATTCATTTTAACATTTAACTTGGTTTGTGGCATATATTAGGCTTTCAATAAATGTCTGTTGAGGTAATCAGAATAAGATTTCTCCTTGAGTAGTATAATCTAAATATCTAGAGTCATTTTCCTCTAAAATAAAAAATAATTATTGGAAGAGTCAATTTGTCATGATTCCTGGAACATGATATAATTGCTCACTTAATTTAGTTGCTCATATTTTTATTGTTATTTTCTAAAGTCTGCAAAATAATATTCACATTAATCCCCACCCCTTTCTCTGATTTAGTTAACTCTGATATTTGGGAAATCTTCTAAATCAAGATATCTGAATTTTTCTATTCTTTTATTTCATTTGATTAATATTTACATTTTCATTGTCTGGGCTATAAGAAAATCACCTTGTTCACATTTATCTTGAAAAATCCATTGAATCACTGGAGAGTATAATATAGTTTGCTTAGCTCATCAATATTGAAATATACAAAATAGATACAGTATATTCATAAAACATGCTCATGTTATTGCATGTAGGTTTCAAAATAATATTGAAAAGATTAAATTATATTTTGAGCACATACTATCTACCTAACACTCTGGCATTAAATTTTATCAAATGATAGTTTTCATTTAATCTTCACAGCAACCTGACGATCAGTAGGTGCTATTTTCTCAAGCTTATAATACATGAAGAAACGGGAGCTTAAAGAGGTTAAATATTTTCCCTAAGGCCACCAGCAACTAAGTAGTGAAAATGGAATAGATATATATATATAGATAATTTTTTTGTTAATGATTACTCATTCTGTATCAGATTATCCATCCTAATGATTAAAGATGAGAATTTTGCTAGATCACTATTAAATTTCCCTACTGAGCCATTTTAGAGAGCACCACATGGCTTTTCTTTGTAAACAGAGCAACTTGTAAACAGACAACAGCATTAAAATTGGAGATATAGGAACCCTCTTGGGTGGAAGAAGGGTGGTTGGCTATGCTCAATGCACACTCTATGCATGTGTGGAAGTACCACACCAAACATTTAAAATTTGTTAAGAAATAAAAATATATTAAAAATGAAAAATTAAACACTGAAAACACACACCACAAAATAAAAACAGCATAGCTGTAGTGGAATATTTTGTTTGTTTGGTTACAGATCATGATCTTTTGTGAAGTTGGTATTAAATAATACTGCAATTAATTTTTAATTATTCAGATTATAATCTTTGTAGTTATAAATCACACCAATATCTCTTTATACTCCAATGAATCCAATTGCTCTTGTTCCTAATATTTTCTGGGGTAATCCTGGAGGAGTGTGAATTTATCTGGTGTTTGGCATATATTATTATATAGGTTGCAAATTGTGAAACTAAAAATAAGCATTATACCTTATAATTTCATAAACTTCCACAGTGGTCTGGGATCATGAGTATTTTCCTCAATACTCTGAACAGTGTTATAAATCTTGATTTTTAAATCTTGAATATTGCTTTTATAGCAATATAATTTTGCATTTATTTTCATAAAAGTGGTCTACCCCGTGGCTGTTCTGAAATGCCCTCTCATTTTTAACTAAAAGATTATTTTAAAATAATAAAATCTGCATATTTTGTCCATATATTTTGCTAATACTTCTACTCCTTAATTTTTAAAAATATCTATCTAGAGAATAAAAGTTTAAAATGTTTTCTACTATTTAATGTGAAGACTCATGAAAGTCAGAAGAAAACAAATTTTAAATTGTTGATCACCATTAAGTTATCACACAGAATTTTAGTAGATTTTTACAAAACATCTTTTTACTGATTTCTTTCCTTCTTTTTTAACTCTGAGTTTAAGTGAATTCTCTTTTTGACTCCATATGTTACTTGCAGAATGCCTGCAGTGATAGGATCTTTTTTTACATGTCTTATTACATGTTGCTGTGGTCTCCACTGAGAAGACCTATTTTAATTCTCATTTTCAGACTCTCTCCTGAGAAAGAGAGCTGCAGTCTTCTTTCAAGGTCACAGAATTTGATGGATGAGGAGTACTAACAGAGATCCCGGTTTCATTCCAAATTGAAAGAACAACAGAAAAGAAGATTAACCTGTCCCAATTAAGCAGAAATGAGGCCAAGGGCAGGTGACCTTTATAACAACTGAACACCATCACTCCAAAGCTGAATTCACTGAGTTTTTTCCAACTCCTGTGACTGCATGCTAAAAGTAACTTACATTTTACATAAGACTCTTCAGTTTTCAATATTTTGCCACTTACAGCTTGTTCTGTCACTGAGCATCATATCATGAGAATTACAATGTCATGGTTAGCTATCAGTGACCCTCTCATATAAAACTTGAAGCAAGATTTATTGGCCTTAGACTAAGGATCAGTGCCCTTTGGGGCCATGCAGGGATCTGTGCCTTGATTTGGGATTCTTAATCCAATTATAAATTACTTTCAGGCATATATTTTTAAAAACATTGCACTGATCCCATCAATAAATATTTCAAACCTATAAAGGAATATTTATGATTTTAAAAAGAGAGGATGTGTATATGACAATGAGAAATGTCTTTATTTGCGAGTTTCTTTTCATAGAATTATTTCTTAAAATGGAGGGTAGGTGAATTTTTTTTAGCAAACCTTCATATATTCAATATCTCATTAACTCACCTATTTATGAAATGATAAAGGTCATTTTCATGAGTCATTTTTTCTAAGTGTGAACTCTTCTGTTGATGTAATATATCAACCTGTTTCCCATAACCTTTTTAGACAGGCAAATGTTCTCTTAAGACTTTGTTGTTCATAGAATAGCAGTATTGTAACAATGTGAAAATAGAGGTGTTTCTGTCCTGTCTACAGCACAATCATCTTTAGACAAGCAAACTAAAAACCTATCTTCAAGGAATTTCTTGAAGATAAGTGTTTTTACAACATACAAACTTTTCTTAGTAGATAACTAATCAAGGTAGAATGCGTACAATGGACAATAACAAATGTAGGGGAGAAGTTGTCTCTAGTAGGAAGAGAAGTAGCAAATGAAGTTGTGTTCTCACTTTTGCTAAGTAACAGTTTAGGTTGGAAAAAATTATATAGCTTCCACTATTTTTACCATGAAAGTAAAAAAAAAAAATGGCAGTAATGACTTAATACTATCCTAGACATGTAATTAAAAATGTGAAATTTCATTCTGTCAAGGACTCTGAGATCATCAAATTAAAGGCGCCATTCAAATGATTTCCTACACCAACCTTGCTTTCTTTGCAGGTTGCAAATAACTATATAGTTGTTTTATACATTTCTAAAGATCATGTTTTGAACTGAACATCGTAGAAAAGCAGTCACATTTGAAATACCAAACAAACACAAAACAGCCTGTATACAATATATAACCATAGCCCTCTATATGTATGCATATCACTTGATAGTGCTAAATGCTGTGGAAAATAAGGAAAGGAGTGATCATTTACAGCAGAAGAGATTAAGTGAGGCATTAAGGGAGACAGTTGCCTCATCTCTGTGAGGAATTGCAAGGAGTAGGGAGGGAAAGGGGTGGTGGTAATGCACAAGCACATGGAGACAGAAGATGGTAGAATACTTGAGGGACAGGATGGAAAGAACAGTAACCAGAGCAGGGTTTATGTTATAGGGAATAAGTAGGTGATAACGTGGGAGTGGCATGATAGGACTAGAGGGTATAAGGCCTTTATTGATAGGCTAAGAGGGTTAGAATCAGTATCTGAATCATTTGAGGACTCAAAGGTAACTAGGACTTTGCTTGTATGTGAATAAGCACACAGTTTTAAGTAGTTGTAGCAATAATTAAACTTTATTGGATTTTATTGGGCTTTGTATGTGACTCAAGAATGAAATGCTCTTTAAACTTAGGTTATCAGGTAAGTAAACGAATTTTACAGATTTCGCTCTTTTATTGTATTCATTTACATCTCAGTTGTATTCCAAAATTCCATCTCTTTGAATAGTAACTGATTCAGACTCAATGCAGTATAGACACTTGATTCAATTTTATTTTCTGTGACTCATTATTCTGCTGCCTGATTTTCTTTGCTGACAGGCACCAATCATTTTATTTCCTCACATTTTTGGATCAGAAGTTCAGTGTGATGCTATTTTTCCAAGTAGTGGAATAAATGCTCAAGAAATTCCTTTTATGATTCACTTTACTTCTATTGGGCAGATTTCAATCATATGTCAGAGTATTTTTGTGAGCCCTGTAAGTCATACTATTCTTTTTCTATATTTTCTCTGATGTAGCATTCAGTGGTGATATACATAACAGTACATGTAAACAGATGTTAGGACTTGTATGTGAACAGAGTTCCCTCTTTTGAGTCCTAAATAAGAATATAGCATTGCAGTCAAGGAAATATTTCAAAAGTCTGATGTGAAATTAAAACTATAATATTGAACTCTCAGGATACTTATTATAGATTACTGGGGTTAGGAAACCTGAATTATATAAAAGTGGCATACCCTATTGACTATCTGTAATTAATTTCAGATTTAGAAACTCAAATACAAAGCGTTGAATAAGAATTAAGAATTGGGATGCTTATATGCATTTTGTCCAATGTTAGAGGTTCATATTTGAGAAAAAGAAAAACTGTTTATAATCTGAAATATGCATAACCTCCTATTACAATATTTTTGCTAATTATTAATATTTAGAATAGTAAATCTGGTTTAAAAACTCAAATAAACTATCAATAAATTAAGATGATAGTGGTTTCCTCCCCCTTTAGTTACAGGGAATACAGCCTTACAGTTGATTCTCAAAATTGCAGATAGTACCAAATCCTATACACACTATATATTATGTTTCTTCTGATGCATACTGTGCATGCCTATGATAATGTTTAATTTGTAAACTAGGCACAGTAAGAAATTAACAGAAGTAACTACTAATAAAATAGAACAATTGTAATATTACACTATAATAAAAGTTATGTGAAAGTGATCTCTCTCAAAATATCTTGTTGTAATCTCTTCTCTTTGGCATCTCCAAATTGCCAGCATCATTACTCTTGTGCTTTGGGGGCTATAATTAAGTAAAATAAAGGTTAATTGAACACAAGTACTACTCTGACAATCCATCTGTTAATTAAGACAGATACTAAGTGACTAATAGGTGGGTAACATATATGGAATAGATACACTGGACAAAGGAATGATCAATATCCCAGGTGTAAGATTTCATCACACTACTGGGAATCATATACAATTTAAAATTTATGAATTTTTTTCTTTCTGGAGTCTTTCATTCAATATTTTCAGACCACAGTTGATCATGGGTTATTGACACCACAGAAAATGCAACCTTGGATAAGAGAACTCCTGTATTCTCTAAAGTTAAGCTTGAGGGATTAAAATAATATTATATTGTGGGGCTTTTAGTTTCTTAAAACAGTATATTGCCTCTCAAAGCATGTATCCCCTTTCGTTCTCCTTTTCTCTCTTCCACTAGTCTCTTAATTACTTATATCCCAAACCTTGGAAATTCTGTTATTAGATATCAGAATGTATCTTTTCAAGGAGCTGAGATTGTATATGGTATATCTATTCCAAGAAAAAAAGCATTGGAAAAACCATTAACATTTACAGGGTACCTGAAATATTATGACTTATTGCTAAAATTCGGTATTGCTAAAATGTAAAAATGGAAACATCATCAACTTTCAGTCACATAGAAAATGCGCATTCACCTCCTTTGGTTTTACACAGTACTTATATTTACTTTTCTATTCTTGCTAAGCACGATAAAACTAGCAGCTAAACAAAAGAAAGTGAAATAAAACAAAAAAGAAAGAGAAAAATTATCAATAAGTCTTAAATTCAAATTGTTGGAGTTAACAAGGAACAAAGAAGCAAAAAGAAATACTGGGCAAAATTAGGGTACTTATAAATACTTTCTAAGTGATTAAAAGTTAGTGATAGCTCTACATTTTTTCTATACTTTTATTTCAAACTCTTACTCTTACTTTTACTGTTATTTCCCCTATAAAACCCTAAATGCCATATGGCAAGTTAGATTTATCTTTATTTTTTTCTATATCTTCTGGTAAAATAATTTATATTTCTTTTTCTATTGACCAATTAATTAATGTGGATTTTCAAAATAGAATTTCAAGGTATTCTTAAGGGTTTTGATGATGACAGCATTGCTTTTTACTATTGTAAATTCTAAGATGACATTTTCAAGATGCACATATGATTTTTTAAACAACTTTAAAAAGCAATCACTTAGGAAAAATTCTCTTATAAATCAAAGGGAAGGGCCAAAATAGGTGTAAAGAAAATACAATTTCTAAAAAGTAATCAAGAAGGTTATAAAACATCACAGATTAAGAAGAAGATAGTTTAAATCAACAGCTTTAAATACTGGAGTTAGGAGAAAAGCAAAAGTTGAAGAAGAGAGAAATGGTTGGAGCAGCACAGAATGTGTAAAGGAGAACCTTCTGTATGCTTACATGTACACACACACACACACACACACATACACACACACTCACGCACACACAAATTCAGCTACACTAAAGAGAGAATGCTTTCTTTGCCTAGGAATGTTATAGGGTCTTCTTTATATTCACTTTTCTAAGTCAGATGAATTTTGTTAGATCAAGGAATTTGAAGGGTCTGCTCTTCTTTAGAATCTTTGGATCTTGTCTTAGCACAGCATAAGGTCATACATCATGTCAATACTTTGAACACAGAATTCAATGAAATTAAGCATCATTGTAGACTGAAGTAAACTAAATGTCCCCTCTCTCTTACCAGTACCTAGAAATAGTGAATATGATATGATCTTAAGAATTTTAAACAAGCTAGACATGGTGGTGTACCACGTAATCACAGTATTGGGGATGTGAGATAGGAGGGTTATAGGTTTGAAGCCAGCCTTGACAACTTAGTGAGACTTTCAGCAAGTTATCAAGACCCTATTTTAAAATAAAAAATAAAATAGGGCTGATGTAGCCAGGCTTGGTGGCACATGCTTGTAATCCCAGTACTTGGGAGGCTGAGACCTGAGGCTCAGCTATTTAGTGAGGCCCACTGGAACTTAGTGAGACCCAGTTTCAAAGGGCTGGATAGGGCTGGAGTTGTAGCTCGGAGGTAGAGTGCCCCTGGGTTCCATCCCCAGTACTTCAAAAAAAAAAAAAAAAAAAAATAGGGCTGAAGCTGAAGTGTAGCTTGGAGGTAGATTGCCCCTGTGTTCAATGCCCAGTAACACACACACACACACACACACACACACACACACACACACACACACAGACAGACTAAACATACTTTGCTGAGAAAGAGAAAGTTCCAGATGTTAGCAACTCAAGGAAATGACTCAGCATGAAGAAAAAAAAATTAAAAAGAGGGACAATAAATAAGAAAGTGTAACTAACTTAAATATAGAAATAAAAAGATATTGATTATATAATTATACATCTCATAGGAATTCTAGAGGGAAGAATAGAGTGGAAGGGAGATAGAAATAATACAGAAAATGGTTAATCATTTTCCATAGTGGAAAATGTCATGAGTCTTCAAGTTAAACTACCAGGTCAAGTTTAAAGCAGCATAACAAAACATATCATTTTTAGAGAAACCATGCCCAAACTTTAAAATATAAAAGGAAACAATTTAAAAGCAGAAGGAAATAAAAAGCATACAATCTTTAAAAGAATGACAGACTGACAATAAATATACCATCAGTAATAATAAGGAATAAATCAATGAAATAATATCTAACCTGTTCCAAATGAAAATAACATCTCAATACAAAATTATATACCCTACACAACTACCACTGAAAATAATAAGGGCTAAAGACATTTTCCAAGACAAAAATATGGTACCATTTTATAGACCCTCACTTGAGAAACTTCTAAAGAATATATTTTAATAAGAAGAAAATTGAAATCTGAATGAAGAGATGGAACATTAGTATCAATTGTGAGCCATAAAATCATTCAATTTATTGAAAACACTGTTACTACCAACAGTAACTAATATGAGAGAATTTTTATAAAGTAAAACTACAAAACAAAATAATGATAAAAAAGGATGGTGTGTGAAGTTTAGGGGTAGGGAACTCTGCATTACTCAGATTATTTAGAAGTATAGTGATACTAATTGACCACAGGCCTGTTAAGTAAGTAAGCATGTTTAAGGGTAAGCCTGGGAAGACCACAAGTAGAATATATAGCTTAGCTTCTAAATCACTAAAAAAAGGAAAAGGGGATTAAGAAATTCATAAGTTCAATATAAAATAGGACAGAAATAAGAGTATAGGACACAAACACACATACTTCCACATAAAATATGTTGTTATTTATATCAGTAATGATAGTAAATATAAACAAATTAAATGTGTCTCTTGATAGAGGGAAATTCTTCAAAATAATAATAGAATAGCATCCAGTAAAATAGTATCTGTAGAAGACATACTTTAGCAAAATGACCTGAGAAATTAATTCTACAGTAAAATGATGGACCCACTAGTTGAAAGAAGGCTGATGAAGCAATACTAAAATCAGGGTAAATAATTTCAAGGAACATGATAATCAAATCCAATATTCTGTTCTCACCACAATGGAAACATAGATCATAATATGAACTTACACATCAGTATCTGTTATAAGTAAAATTATTCACAGTACAGATAACAATATCATCTCTTGGGTGTCGAGATGGTTTTTCCATCTCCTTTCAGCTGTCACTTGTGATTACTACTCAGCTTATAATCATGACAGCACAAGATTTTAACATGACACTTATTCACATTTTTTCCTAGGTAGTTCGCCCAAAGATTTGTAATCTTATAATCTTTTGATATCATGTCATATTCTAATGTAAATGTGCTAATGCAATTCATGTTTCAATGAATTAGTAAGTTGCTCTTTACTAAGACATATGTAAGCTGTAGATAGGCACTGGATTGTGTGTGTGTGTGTGTGTGTGTGTGTGTGTGTGTGTGTGTGTACTTATTTCAGGTCACTGAAATTGCAAACATAGGACCTCATGAGCCAATCTATATGGGATGGGTTGATTGATTATTTATCTTTGGGGACTCCTTCTCTCCCTTTATTTCAGTGGCCTAGAAAGTAGTAATTTTGAGGGCAAATTTTCTAAAATATATTAGCAAAGGAGTGTTAATTTGTCCACATTATACTTGTATATAGTGATCAAAAAGTAGAAAGTAAATCAACATTTACTAGAGATGATTGAATTTCTGAGATCATCTGTCTAGTGACCTGACTCAACTACCAGTCAGTGGTCACCAGGACCTGTGGAAGTAACTCTTTCAGTCCTTGTAATAGTAGGAAGCTAATGGCAGGCAGGTCCATCTCTGCTTGGCCCCCTTATCCACGTTATTTTATTAAGACTACGTTCAGACTTCCTGTTTGCTCTCAGTAAGCAATTGTGAAGGTCTGGTTCATAAATGTCTCTTGTCTTCCATTTTGATAATAAGATGACTGGGTCCCATGCAAATCTCTAGTTTCACAGGATATTTTGCAATATTTAGATATAGTCCTAAGACGAGATCACTTCAATATAGTATGGTCCTTTAGTTTATCTCTGGCTGGAAATATCAGAGAACTGGGTCATATCCATTTATTTCCTATGTTTTGACTTCATTTTTCTTTTTGCAGAGTATGTTATCTTGAATGTAAACACTATTTAAGTCCTATTAACATGGGACTTAATGGCATCATACAGATGTAAATCAAGAGCAAACAGTATTCCCTCAGTAAGTCATTTTGTCTGCAATTAATGAAAACCTGTAGCCTACAGCTATTCTTTTCATTCAATAGATTGTTTGTTTCAGTTTCCTTTGGCAATATACACAACAGTGGTATGCTTTTCACTTCTTATATCTTCTAAATATCCTGTCAGAGCTTTTTTTTTTTTTTTTAATGTTAAACCTGATGCACCAATTTATTTAAAATTTGGTTATTTTATATTCTACCTTAAAATAATTAAGCCACAAAATTGTGTTATTGAATGGTTTCTTGATCATACAGCTTATTTGCTTTTTTAATGACTCTATAATTTTTCAATGAATTGCATGATTTACTTCTGCAGTAAACTTCCACAGAAATGTATGCAATAAATCTACATAAACCACACTACACACTGAGCTCTGAAAATAGAATTCTTTTTAAGCAAATATGACTAAAAAACTTTTATATCTCAACTTAGAGGCTATCAAAAGACAAAGCGGAAATACTTTCATCTGCAAAATGAAGTCATTTTCTAAAAGGCAGCAAACTTGATAACTTTAGCATTTTGCAATATTAAAAATTTATGCACCTTTCGTGTATACAGGTTACTGAGCAAATTATTCTACTAAGTAGATTTGTTTCTAAAACGAAGAAATAAATTGTGCTCCTAACACCCTGCAGAGATGCTGGGCTCTAAAGGAAGCTCCGGGTCTTTCCATTTTCTGAATCCTCGGCACCTTGCTTGGCACCTGGCAAAGAGAGCAACAACACTGTGAACTAATAACATGGGTATGGGCACCACTGCAAGGAAAGCTGTAATTATTGAAAGGGGCTGTCAATAGTGTGTATCCTGTAGAGTGACTTGAACAATCCAGATCTACACATCATAGCATAGCTTAGCCTCAGAATAACTAACATTTCCAGAACATTAGAGAGTACAAAAGGTTCAAAAATCATCTAACTCAGTCTTTCATAAATTAAATTCTCTAGGATATAATCTTTTGTGAGATTTTCTGAGGGGGAAAAATATAATGTGGCTACATAAGTTTAGAATATATTGTATAATATATGTTGACTCACAACACATAGAATCTTACTGGCTTGGAGAAGGCTAATGGTAGGAAGCAAAATAAAACTGTCACACACAGTACTTTCTCTGAACCAGCATTTCCCTAATATCTGTGTGTGTGTGTGTGTGTGTGTGTGTGTGTGTGTGTGTGTGTATACATGTGTGTTACTAGGGATTGAACCAAGAGGCATTCTACCTCTGAGCTATACTCCTAGCCTTTTTTATTTTACTTTTTGATAATGTTGAAATAGGGTCTAAGTAAGTTACTGTGGAAAGGCCTCGCACCTGCAATTCTCCTCCTGTCTCAGTCTCCCAGGAACTGGGATTCCAGTTGTGTGCCACTACACTCTACTCACTTTTATTTTCTTAAGCAAACACCTTGCATAACCAGTGCTTGTTAGAAAACAACTTGAGAAGTGACAAAGAGATTGGATCCTTGCTTGTCAGGTAGAAAACTGAGGCCTAGAATATGAAGTTACTTAAGTAGGCTTACAAAATAACTAGCCACCAGCTGAGAAAGGTCTAGAGCCTAGTCTCTTATTGTCAGTCAGTGTTTATTCCTCTGTGTAGCCCTTCTTCCTGTGGAGCCTGGCCACAGCACAAGTACTAAGAGGAGTTGTGAAATAACCTAATCCAAAAGGTAAATAATAAAAATGACAGTAAATTCACTGTGAGTTGACAATCCTCACATACTTTTCCAAATATTTTTAACTATATCGACCTAAGCAAAGCCCCATTTCACACCACATATCACAACAAATCACAACGATTAAGAGTCTAAGAATTAACAAACTAGGAAAATGCTTTGAAAATATAGGAGAGTTTTAGCATAATATTTAAGTTGAAAGGACATTACTAACCATAATGTGCAACATCAAAAATTCACAGAAAAATATTGGTATTAAAATTAAAAATGCAACAGAAATTATGAGAATAAAAGACACCATAAGCATATTTTTAAAAAGTGGCATTTAAAAATATTCATGGAATCAAAGGTCTAGTATTAATAACGTATAAGATAATTCTACAGACAACCTATAGGTGAAATGGGAGAAACAATTGTAATTAGGCAAATGGCCAATAACCGTATGCAAAAACGCTGTGGATTATGAAGTGAGAAACTAATAAATCCCACATTATTAGATCAACTAAATTAAAGGAACAATAAACTCCCGTCTTGGCAAATGTACAAATAAATATAGTGTTCACATCTATCAAAATTTAAATTGTGCATGCTTCATGATAGCAAAGCCTCATTAGGTTTTTTGTCTCCATATATATAAGAAGGAGTCGGTAAAGAGTTATGATTAACTATATGGATGGATAGATGTACAGGTAATTACTTATATTTTTTTTCAGAGCTTTTTCCACTAACAGAAACCCAGGAATAATGGAATGATCACCAAAAAGGAAAAGTAAAAATATATTTTGGTATATTAAGGCAAATGGAACACTACATACTGGCATGTGAGAGACATAAAGAGCTTTGTATGTGTTGACAATTAAAACTGTCAAAAATATACTAAGAGAAGTAGAAATAGATAATGAACTATTATGTAACTATGGCTTTAAAAAGTGTGTGTGTGTGTGTGTGTGTGTGTGTGTGTGTGTGTGTGTGCTTGTGTGGTTGGGTGTGAGGTATACATGTATGTATACATCCCAAAATAAAAGGAAAAAAAATTGTCACTTAAAATGATTGCTGGTGCTGCCTGTTATACTGTATCTACCCTTACCTCCATGTCATGTTTTTTTCTTTAAAAAAAACAAAACAAAACAAAAAAAACTTTATTGGGAATCGGTTTGGATTGCACTATAGAAAATGTGGCATCACTTTTACTATTAGATTATTAAGGCCACCTCAGAAGTCTATAGGGTGGAAGGGACGTCTGTTACTGTATATTTATTGTTATATGTTGGAATATGGAAATATCCAAATGATACATATGAATTTAAGCATGTAAGACTCTGACATGCTTATGTTTTAGGGTCTGAGCACAGGAAAGTCTAGCACTAGTAATAATACCTTCCTTGCAAGATAACTGCATGTGTCTTTCTCTTTACCTTCTGTCATTCTATTCATATTACTGTCAGGGAATTTAAGTCTAACGTAAGGTCTCATGTGAATAAAATTACTCTTATGAAGAAATATTTCTGAAAAATCTCTTCAATAGAATCATCATTGGCAGTAAACACAGGTATCAACATATTCTAGTTTTATGCCATAGTCTAGTGTAAACAGACACAAGAAAGTATTTATACCAGCAAACTCCTCCTCCCCCCAAAAATAATAAAAAACAAAGTATTTCAAAATAACACTTTGGTGCTCTTGTTTCTTTGTCATAGGCTTTGGATGGTATAGTTACTGTATAATGTAGATCTGGATTTTCTGGCTTTGAAGTTATTTTATCTTTTTTTTTTTCTCAGCTCACTCCCAATACATATATATATATATATATATATATATATATATATATATATATATTTGGTATTTTGTCTTATATAAGTCTGAAGGGAAATCAACATGTTCTTTAACTATGATGGGGCTAGATCTATCAGTCAGTGGGTGACTCTAAACAATCTGCCTCCCTATGAGAGAGGAATTTTTATGACACTCCTCCAATAACTTGTTTCATTATATTCTCTTGATTTTTAAGAACTCTAGGAACAAAGATCACAAAGATAACAGAATTTCAGCATCATTTGAAGTGTAGATCACATTACTAACAATTACACCAAAAGCTTTCATTATTATGAACCCAAAATGATTGCTTTCCTCTTTCAGTCATCGGTGACTATTAAAAAGAATATTTTTGAAACAACTAGATAGAAATGGTTCCTAAAGTTTTATGCTCATAAAAATCAGATTCTAAGAGTGGCATTCATTTATGCAGCTTGTTTATTATAGATATATAATCACATTTTTTTTCTTATAAATTCATTGATTGACAGGAGTCTCTTGATTGACATCAGAAGCCATGTGTGTGACTGTTCTTGTGTGATAGATTGAGAGACAGGAGAGGGGGAAAATATTCCTGGGGAAAGATGAGGGACTAACAAGAAGCTGGGGTAAGAAAATAATTCCCAGGAAGACAAAACATGACACTGATCAATATGGGTGCCCTCTGTTGAGGACGGTACAGTGAAGTTAGTCCACATACATTACAGAACCTGGCAGGAAATGACCTCAAACTGTCCTTTTTGAATACTGAGACAACTGTTGTCCATCCTGCCTCCATTCTTGGCATCCACTGGACTGAGATTAAGAGCTAATTAAACTTAATTGTGATCAATTATGTGCTTTACTTTCACTTTAATGGAGAACTGCTACTTAACAGGTAATAACCCCAAACCACTAAACTAATTGTGATTAGGACCTTGGGTTAGATGTAGGATGACCCTAGGTGTGAGAGGGAAGTGCTTCATCTACGATGCCAATATTAACGCATCCCAATTTACATACACAATTAATTTTTTGACAATGTACGAAATTATTACCATTAATATGGATAACAAGGTCTATTCTTCCAGTATGCCCTCAGTTTTTATTTCTAGCATAGACTTATTGGCATGAACTTCAAAAACTTAAAAATCTAAAGGTTAGTTCTTGGGTGGTACTCTATTTTGATCATAGAAATAAAAAATTCCAGTGAGGTTATTTTAAATTAACTTTCCTCCATTCAATATATTCATTTCAGTGGTTCCCATATGTTTTTATTTCATGTCTCATCAACAAAAATGTTTTATATTTATGAATTATAAACATTTGTGTATAAATCTTTATCATGTACAGTTGTACTCACTTTATATTGATCATTACATGTATGAAAATACAAAAATAGATAAATATAATACTTAATAAGTATTTTAATGCCTTCTTGACTCATCCCCAATAGATTGTCCTGCATACCAGAAGGAACAAGTTCAAGCCAACAAATTGAAACTGGCAAAAGGAGGGAAACATTCAGGGCACACTACCTTTATTTTAATAAGATATCAGATGTTTAAAATTAATGATTAAAGGAGATTTTAAGAGGTTATCCAGGAAATACCATTTATCATGCCCATGACAGATAGAAATTCAGAATATGAATCTATTCCTTCCCAAAAAGCACTTTTCTTATTGGACTTCACTACAGAAAGTTCATTACTATACTGATCCATATTCATTTTGTGAATATAGATTTGGACTATCTATGAAGAAACAAATCTGTTCACTCTTTCCTTTGCTACCCTCTCAAATATTTGAATAAATCTATTTAAGGCTCCTTTACTAATCCTGCCTCCAACTTGCACATATTCACTTAATTCTACTACCTTGTCTGTGGTAGGTTCTCCTATCCTTTAATTGCTTCCTCATCCCCTTATTCTAGGATAACTACTAGAAAAGATGGTCTTTTCATCAAGATGTTGGGAAAACTGGTTATCCATTTGTAGAAAAAAATCAAAGACCTGGAAAATAGATTAGAGACTTTGAAATTACTAGAGGAGGGAACAGGATCAATGCTCCAACATACTTCCTCAATAAGACCTCCAAGGCTCAGGAAATCAAAATCAGAATAATAAATGGATGGAATTAAATTAAAATTTTTTTCTGTGCATCAAATTAATCATCAAGTGTTTAAAGATAGAGCCTACAGAGAGATCTTTTCCAGCAACTTTTCTGACAAAGGACTAATATCTAGAATATATAAAGAACTGAAAAACAAATGCCTTCATTGATAAATGGGCAATTCAATTGAATAGACACTTTGCAAAAGAATATCATAAACCAAATGGACCTATTAGACACATATAGAATATTTTACCCAACTACAGCTGAATTCACATTTTTCTCAGCTGCCCATGGAACCGTCTCCAAAATAGATCACATTCTGGGCCACAAAGAGAGCACTGGCAAATTAAAAAAATGTAACATAATTCCCTGCATTGTTTCAGACCACAATGGAGTGAAACTAGAAATCAACTATAAGATGACCCAGAGTAACTATGTAAACACAAGGAGACTGAACACCACACTGCTGAACAAGGAATGGGTCATAGAAGAAGTAAGGGGAGAAATTAAAAAATTCCTACAAACAAAAACAGAGTCATAACATATCAAAATCTCTGGGACACCTTGAAGGTAGTACTAAGATTCCTTATGTGGGCACTCTGTGCCCACATAAGAATAGAAAATCATAAAATAAATAACCTAACGACACAGCTCAAAGTCCTTGAAAACAAGAACAGTCTAACCTGAAAGCCAGTAGAAGACAGGAAATTATTAAAATCAGAGCAGAAATTAATGAAGTAGAGAATAAAAAATACAGAAAATAAAAAAAATACAAGGCTGGTTTCTTGAAAAAGAAAACAACAATATAGATAAACCATTAGCCTATCTAACCAAAAGAAAGAGAAAATTAACCCAAATTCCCAAAATAAGAGATGCAAAAGAAGAAATACAAATAGCTAATAAATATATGAAAATATGTTCATGATCACTAGTTATGAGGGTAATACAAATCAAAACTACACTGAGATCCCATCTAACCACAAATAAAATGGATAAAATCAAGAATACAAATAACAATAAATGCTAGGGAGAATGTGGAAAATAGGAACTATTATACACTATTGGTGGGATTGCAAATTAGCGCAACCACTATAGAGATCAGTGTGGAGCTTCCTCAGAAGAATGGGAATAGGGTCACAATATGATCCAACCATACCACTTCTGGGACTCTTTTCAAAGGAAATGACATCAAAATATTATAGTGATACATACATTTCCATGATTACAGCAGCACAGTTCACAATAGCCAAATCATTAAAGCAGCCTTTGGTGTCCATAAACAAATGAATTATTTTTAAATTATGAGATATACAAAGAATGGAATTCTACTCAGCCATAAGGAACAAAATTATGTCAGTTGCAGGAAAGTGAATGGAACTAGAGAATAAACTGAGTGAGATTATCCAGTCACAGAAGGCAAAGGGTCATATGTTTTATTTCCTATGTGGAAACTTGAGAGAAATCAGTTTACAAGATGGATTTATGATAAAGAAGGAGAAACTCCACTGGAGTGATGGAAGGGGTATAGGGCAGGGTAGTGGAGAGAGCTGTTGAAGAAAAACACTTCTATTTAATCTATGGAATTATCAATGCTGATCTCAACATCATCTCTTGGGAAGGGGAACAAGTGGGGTGAAAGCTGGGGGGGGACTCACTAAGTGCTGTGTGCATGTAAGTTTCTGTCACTCTGAACTTCATTATGATGTAAGATTACAATGCACCAATACATGTATATTTAAAGAAACAAAGAAATGCAATTATACTTTGGATAGGGTCTGACCAGTCTTCTGCAATTAGAGAAATATAGTCTCAATTAATCAATCACCCAGTGTATAGAGCTTAATGAATAAATAGTTCTTCTTTGGACATGCAATTATTTGTCTTCATGAGTTTTAAGAGCAAACAGCAACTTCATTACATCACAATGTTACATTCTAAACATCTGCTGTGGTATGATGTTTAAAAACACACTGCAGGGAACAAAAATCAATGAGCCTAAAATAAAATGGAAAAATAAATATGAATCCACTAGGGCCCTACAGATAATGCAGTTGGATTTTCTTTCAATGAATATAGATAAGTGATCTCATGTGGAAGGACCTAGAATAATCATGAAAAAAAAAATTACAGAAAGTCTGCCTGGGATAAAAAGTTTCCATAACAGATTCTTTCCATTTCATTGACACATTTTAGTTCTCTTTTGGATTCCTGCATAACATAGTTAAGTAGCTTTTATGCATTATTATGGAGTTTAACATTGTCATCCTAGGTAGCAGAGTTATAAACCTTAGCAACTGGAATCACATAGGTTTTAATTCTTAAACAACATGGAGGTAACCAAACGGTGGAATTCAAACAAACAAAATAAAATGCTGCTACTTGAGTGGAAATTTCAAGTTATTTTGGTCAAAATTAACTTAAATTAAAATCATGCTTTGCAAAAATATATTCAACTATCTAGCAAACTTAGGTTCAAATGTGAGGAATAAATTGATAACTTGATATTTCTACTATCTTTAAATGTTTATCCAACCTCAGAACCAACTACTATTCTTATCAAGATAGGCAGAGTCTATTAAAGGTAATTCTCTTCTTTTGTTTTCAATTGTGAATAATTTAATTTTTGGTATAAAAACAATAATACTCTTATAAAACTGAGAGTTAAAATTATAACTGCAGAATTATATTAATAAAAATGTCATATGGCAGTGTTCATGTGAATTACTAATGTTCAGAATAATACCTGTAGTCATAAAAGCTTGGATATCAAGTATTTGTCATAAATGTATACAAAAAAATAAAATTTTCAGATTAAAATAGAGAATATTCTAAGAATTGTAAATGTCCTTCTTCTAACACCTGATAATATCTATCTGTCCAACCATACACATAGCTCAAGGTTTTCCATGTGATATAAGATTAAATAAGAGAAAAATTAGGTCAGGAATTTATTCCATTAAGACTTATTATTCTTCTAACAGTTGGATCAGTGACTCATAAAAGCTAAATCATATTTTAAGAGATGTGATAAAAAGTTACATAAGAAAAGAAGAAGATAATTAAAGCTGACTATACAATTGATATTGGGAAAGACTTTAGTTTCTTCGCATTTGAAGATGAAATCTTCCCTTCGGTTACAATAAGAAAAAACAAAATGATCACTGCAAGCTAAATGCTCATTCTGGATGATATCGTTTACTGATTACATCCATTTAAAGTCAAATTTATTCAATTTAAATTACTTAATTCTGGTTATATTGAATAAAAAACATTTTAAATTAAATAAAACATTTTAACCAAAAGGTAACAGCCATATCATCAATCTGGTACTTATGGACAAATTATAGTTTAAATCGAATCAATATTTCATGATATGACCTATAGTTTACATAGATAGTCATAGAAGTTTCCCAAGACCACATGACTATGTGTCTGCTAATAGTACAGTTATATTACAGTGGATACCCTCAAGAAAACTTCCTAGTGATCTAAAAGTTTGCAGCTGGATGTGTGTGTGTGTGTGTGTGTGTGTGTGTGTGTGTCTATGTACATGTAAAAATTTTTACAATTTATGGGTAAATTGTACACAAGATCTCAACACAGATAAAATAGCCCTAGCCCCACAATGTTTAACTTCTTTAGTGCCAACTTGTGTGTAACCTTTGACTGATTTGAAAGATGACCTGTTGACTTTTCGATCTGTGATATTGTCACTTTTCTATTTTTGGTCAAGTATAAGAATGGGGTATAGTTCTTTCTTGCTTCCACTTACAAAGTATTTACTGGTTACAGTTGAAAGAAGTCCTGGGCTCAGGCTGGTGCACACTGTCTGCCTCTAAGGCCGTTTGCGGATTCCTGCTTAGATGTTGCTTTATGTCTCAAAGAGTTCTTTCTGCAAATGCAGCCATCACAAAAGTATCAAAATACTGCAGTCAAATTAAATTATATTTTATGAAAACACACCTTAGATAGACTCCTTTGTAAAGTGCAAACTTCAACTAAAAATACTTGAATAATTTTCATATGAAAAATATGTCTTGTGTCAGAATTTCTATGAATTTTTAGTGAGTCTTTTAGGTAGCTAGATAGAAATGAGTGGGTAGGCAAGATTGGGATGAACCTCAGGTACCCCATGTACCTGAGAGAAAAAGTTAAGGTTTTTATAAATGGAAATACAGGATCCCCTGCTAAGCTGTAGTTAGAGAACCGCAGTTAGAAAACAGTATGCATAACCAGTGGAAAAAGTTTTCCAACATGGCCAGAACAGCACAGATGCCCTCAGCTATGGTCACTAAGCTATAGGGCAAATACATCTCTTGCATAGGGTTTTTTTTTTTTTTTTTTTTTTTTTTGGAGGGGGGGTTTCAGACTGAATAAAGCTTCCTGTGTGAAGCACTCCATGCCATTTTCCACCCCTAGAAATGAAGTACTCCTCTCTCTAGCCATCTCTCTCTGGAATGTAACTTCAAGTAGCCCTTCTGGACCCTTTCTCCAGAATGAAACCTCTTTATCATGGCATTCTCTTCCACTGTAACCCCACTTCCCTGACTAAACAAAACTCTCATGCTCCTTATTTGTGCTTTTCATTTGGAATCTTTCTGGGGCAGCAGGAACACAAATCAAGAAAGAAATAACTGCCCAATAAAAAATTCATTTCTAGGAGGGACTACCACTGGCAACAGGCTTAACCTAAATGTAAAAAACATTCATTAGAAAATTCCCTAAATCTTTGTGTAGTTGCTTTTAAAATTATGAAGCAATTCATTAAGGTAGGCTGCTAAGTTAATTTAAGCTGCTAGTTAATTAATAATTCAATGTCCTTCAAAAGTGGTTATGTACATAAAAGGGGGAGTTTGGACCAGGCATAAGTCTAAGTATGAACCACCAATTAATATAAAAGCAGAATGTCTTTTTTATTTGTCATTAGAGCAGGTAAGGACAGGCATTTATGTTTTAAATTCAGACCATGAATTCTATTCACTCTACATCAGGGCAATTAGAAGGCATTTGCTTTTTAAAAAATTTAAACTGAGGTTAGAATTTGTACCTAGTAGCTTGATTCTTGCTCTTACAGTTCATTGTTTCTTTAAGTCAGGACAGAGAGTAGAGACTGAAATGTTCTTGATACATTCAAAATATAACTATGAAAGAAGTATGCAGGTTCCTATTCATTAAGCTTAATATTTCATGACCTATGCTGTGGAGGGTATAACCAAAGTACATAATAGGCTAATAAGGAGGTAGAATTTATTAGTCCCCTAAGAGTTTATTTATTAGTCCCCTGAAATTTATTAGTCCCTGTTAGTACCCAGACTTGCTGGATTTGGACTATAGGAATTAGGGATACAGCAAGAAGGAGGAAGCTCCTTCAAATAAGAGAAAAGCTTCATCGATTGGTTATTAAAGGGGATTGACAAGTCTTTTTTGATGTTAGTCACTATTTGAATTAAAATTCATTTGGATGGACATTAAGTTTGTTCTCAGTAAGATCTGATGATGAGTTGTTTAAAGATCAAGTACATTTAGGGTCATACCATGACCAAGCTATGAGCACACATTTCCTTTATCAATACAAATCTTAGAATTAAATGTGGGTACGCTCAAGAATAATGTTACCTCATTTATTTCAATGTCTCATTTTACAGACAAACTGAAATCTAGGGTAGCCCGTGATATATATATGGTGCCATTCAGGGGACAAAGAGCAGAGAGGCTGAACTCCAACTAGGTGTTGTGACAAATTGAGTGAATAGCACTGCAATAGAACTGGAAAATAGATTCATGACCTAGAGAAATTAGAGAGACCATACTTAATGCATTATATCACTTCGCACATCATATGACTGAATTTACTCGGGTACAAAGGGCAACTTAACCACTAGAAGGGGTAGTGGCACTTCGCAGAGTGAGGTGGAAATAGAGGGCCATGGTACTAATATGTGTCGGGAGTGAGGAAAGGAGTGAATGAGTTTCAGTTACATCTCCACAAACTCATTGGCATCTGAAAACTTTGAGTCCTGGAGACGCTCCCAGAGTTACTATACCCTGCAGCGATGGGAGGCAATTAAGCAGAAGTCAGGCTGAAATGACTATAGGGTGGCAGAATGTTTGAAAGAGTTGAAGGCAATTAAGATTCTATGACCCGTTCTCCTATCATCTCTGTGCCACCAAAGCACCATTCAATCACTGCATTTTACATCTTCTGCATAATGAAAACACCTGCAACCACACAGGTTCTGATTTAACTCACAAGCAGAGTACTTCTTCGTTGTGATTTGAATTTTATTTTTCTATAATAGGCCATATTCTTTCCAATTTCATAATAGCCAACTGCCCGGGTCTTTAATGAGAATACTTGGTTGAAGGCCTTATTATTCTTTCATGAAAATACCAAACAAAATTCATGTTTGGGGAGATAGGTATGTTTAACCTGATTTAAGCATTACACCGTATGCACATATTGGAACATCACATGGTACCCCACTGATTTGTACAAATTTTTTGTATCAATTAAAATAACTTATTTCAAAACTACAAAAAGTGAAATATGCTTAATATTTAAAATTTATCATTATTCATTGAGTATTAAACAAATTTATTGAGTGGCTTCCATATACCAGGCACTAGGATTTCAGTAGGTTTGAAGGAGCTCAAGGTCAAATGGAAGAGATATATATTCTATTGAACACTACTATATTACAATGGGGACATTCTCAGCAGATCTCTATGCAAATACTGATAAGGAGTTACTGTAAAGTAAATATTTTAAACAGGAATGCCTATGTGGTCAAAGGAAAAGGATATTGTAGAAAGAGGAAATTTTAGTATTAATGGTAAATGGTTTAGTGTGGAGTGAACATTTTGAAGTGGTAAGTGGTAGCAGTTAAAGGTAGTCCATGAAATGTCTACCTTGGCATTGTTGACATGTGGAATCTGGTTATCCTTTGTTGGTAGGCTATCTTGCACACTGTAGGATGTCTAGCAGCATCCCTAATGTTCACTAATGTAGCACACATTTCCCTATCACCACTATCCTCATAGTGTGAAAATTAAAAGGTTTCAAGAATTCACCAAAAGTCCTCCAGTGGGCAGACCATTTCTGGTTGTAACCACTGGAAAATTATTGAAAGCTCGATCACCAAGGGCCAAATGTGTTGTGCAAAGGACTTTATATATTACTTCATGCATAATAAGTGGAATGCCAAAATGTTAGAAAGACCCAATACCTTTAGAGTACAAATATAAGTACCAACTGAAATTTAATACACTTTCATAATACTTGTATTTTTAAATATTTTGCAGTTTTGATAAGAGAGGCTTAAATTTTGCTTACTTAAAAGATGATCCAAATTTTACAATGCAATGTGATGCTCTAGAAATTGTTCTAATTGTTAATCGTTCCTCATGTATATAGGGTTTTGGAAGCTTTACTATAGAAACTACTTGAGTTGAAATAATGATATTTATTTCCAAGACAATGGAAGTAAAGAAATAAGAAAAATGTGGGTCCTGCCATGCACACTCCTGGCAGAACACAGGGCCCAGAAGGATGAGTGGTATAGAGTTATCCTGTGATTAAATAAATGATCACAATGTGCAAGTTTTGACCCCCTCTTCATTTTGAATATGTATAAGATTCACTTATCTGACATTATTTTTGTTTATATTGATTAAGGTTTATAAGCAAAAATGTATTAATGTGAATAAAAAGAAGTAGCCCTATAACCCACTGGCAATCTTGTATATGCTTTTAAAAGGCAGTAAAAAATCCACATTGTCATCCTTTGATGACATGCCAAGCCTTGGCACAGTTCCTGCTTTTTTGTTTTGTCATTTTTTTTAATTTTGCTTTTTTTCATTTCTAAATGTCCCAACACTTTGCAATAATATTTGGTTTTCAGTCAGTGCTTCCTTTAGCACTGTTGCTATGGCAAAAGATTTTTAGATATTAATCACTAACAGTGTTGTTACATAAGATTCTGAAACCTAATACAAAAGTGATATGATAATTGTAAGAGAAAATTGGTTGCATTTTCCATATGGCACAAATGATGACATTTTATTGATTCTTTTGAAAAGTTATATTTTGGAGGATATTAAATATTGAATAAATTGAGAAATTAAATATTAAAAAAGTAATTTTAGGCACTATTCAAAAGCCTCATCCCTTAACAAATTTAGGAACATTTTTATTAAAAATTTTAAGTCTTGAGATAATAAAATAATAAAAATATTTTTATGATAAAAGCAGTAGTAAATATACAATACAAAAGTTAAAACAGTAAAAAATGGTAGAAACAAAAAGTGAATGGTACTATTTCCCTTCAGCTCCTAATTACTTTCCCCAGGAAGTATTAATGATTTTTTAAATATCTTTCTAGAAGATTTATTTTATGCACACAGAAAGGACCATTCTAGGTAGCTCTATACCTTGTTTTATTTTATTTTTTTTACTTGAAAATATATAAAGCAGAGTTTTCCATACTAGAAACTTAATTTTCTACAGTCTTCCTTCTAATGACCTCATGTTTTGTTGTTCATAGTCTATTGTATGCATGTACTGTTTGTTTAAAGGAGAATCCTAGATTTTCAGTTATTATGCTTAAATATAATCCTATACTCTAACTTTTGTATATACATCCTTAAGCAGTTTCTATTTATAAGATTTATTTCAAACGTGAGATGTCTTAAGATTTTATTTAATTTCAGAAATTTTCTCTTTTTTTTTTTTTTTTTGCAGTACTGTGGATTAAACTCAGGGGCATTCTACCTCTGAACTATACCTCCAGCTCTATTTTTTTTTATTCTTTATTTTGAAACAGGGTCTCACTAAGTTGCAGAGAGCCTCACTAGGTATCTGAGGCTGGCTGCGAACCCAGCTCCTCAGGTCTCAGCCTTCCAAATGCTGGGATTACAAGTGTGCACCACCACGCCCGGCTTGCATTTTCTTCAAGAAAGTATTCCTTTTTATCTAATTTTGAGTTGAATGCTATTGAGATATAAAAAAGTGAAACAGAAATATATTTTCTTACATTTATATGCTCCAACATGCATCTCTCTCTCTCTCTCTCTCTCTCTCTCTATATATATATATATATATATATATACATATACATATATATATGTGTGTGTGTGTGTGTGTGTGTGTATAGCATGAAATCTATGTGTGTAGATAGCATGATAGCATGTGTGTGTGTATGTGTGTATAGATAGCATGAAACTTAATGGCTTAATTTAAAACTATAATATTTACAATAAGAAGAGTATTGTAGTTTATATAGAAATAAGTAAAACTGAGCCAAAGTAAATGCATTGACATGATTTAACATTATATATAACATGTATAATCCAAGTTCTCTAAAATGTAATTATATTTGTGCCTCATGGATGAAGACAGCATGAGTGCATCACACATTAAAGTAAAATCATACCAGTTGGGTATTTTAAATTGTTTTGAGCTATTCAAGCTAGTTAAACATGAATCTGGGAAAAAAATGTGTAATATTTCAAATCTGTGTACAATTCTTCCAACCAGTCAAAATAGTCACATAAGTCATACTATTTACTGGAGACTAATTAAGTTAGCATTATTTTTCAGTTTAAGGGTCCTAATAATCTATTTTTGTAAGATAGAATTTAAAGTTGCCTATCAATTCTCTAATCAAACTTCTAGTACATCCCATAGTTCATTAATGTGTCCATGTGTTCTTTCTATATAAACTGATAAAAAATCATTATATACCTACCATATGTCAGATACTATAGCAGATGCTATGAATACAAAAATCTTCCTACGTCTCATGGAATTTACATCTTAATCAGGAAAATAAATATTGCTTAAATAATCATGCAAGTGATTATAAAACTGAAACTCTGCTATATAGTAAAAAGGAAAGTTACAGGTCATCTAGGAACTTAAGATGTGAAATTTCCTAGTCATAAGCATTTCTCTGAACTGAGATTTAAAGGATAGATAAGAGTTAAAGAGGAAAATAAGCAGTATTCTAGGAAGAGAAACAGAATATACAGGGATATTGTAGGGGGAAGACTCACAATAATCATTCACCCAATCCTCCAATGTAAAATTGTAAAGCATATATTATATAGTTGGAAAGTTTCTGACATGTCTTTTCATGTGTGAATTAAGAACTACTGTGATGAGGAAGTTAAAATGGAGGCCTAGTCAAGAGAGTAAAATCAGTGAGCTGGGCACAATGGCACAGGCCTAAATCTCAGTACTGGGGAGGCTGAGAGAGGAGAATTGTAGGTTCCAGGCCAGAATCAGCAACTTAGCAAGGCCAATAATAACTTGATGAGACAGTGTTTCAAAATATACAAAAAGGGTTAGGGGTGCATCTTAGAGGTAAAATGTTCCTAGGTTCAATTCCCAGTAACAAACAAACAAAAAAATATGCCACACACCTTGTAGGAAATGGCATGGATTGAAGCCACCTTGTGATGGTACTACCTACCCTCTTATAACTTATCAGTTTGGACTCTATCAAAGTCAGAAGAATGTGGAAGGACAATCGTAGGGCTATTGAAAATTCAAACAAGTGGTAGTACCAATGGCAGTCACCATATCAGACATGGGTTCTTGCTAGAGTAGATTAGCACTGTTACTGGGATTTTGTATGCATTCTTTTCTGTCCTAACAAGAAATGAGAGTCAAAAATAATATATATATATATATTTATGGCCTTACTCCAGTGCTATGTAAATTATCTCTCCCTCTGACAAAATATAAAAGGACCTGGGTATCCCACAGAGTATCATATTTGTTCACTATAATTATTTAACCATATAAATAACAATATAATAAAGACAGATTAGCAAATGTAGCAAATATATTGGAAGCTTGAGAAAATATATGTGGGATAATAGAAGAAAACTCTATAAATATTGAGGAGCTCAAGACACTAGTGAATGCTTTAGGAATCTAATGGTGTCTGGCATAGCAGAACATTCTCTTAATATGAAGGGTAAACAATTATACCTTGCAACTGTCACTGTCAGGAAGGGAGAACTATAGCTTATAGGCTTCATCATCCCTAAAATTATCAAATTCCATACTTAAGAATATTACTCAATCGTATTTACCACATAACATGAAGGGCTGCTTCCTTTCAGTGGGGCTGAGAGGAAATCAAGATAGTGGTGTTAGTGGCCCTGCCCCTTGGGCCATAGAACTCAGAAAATTTTATAATATTAGAAATATTTGTGGTGGGAAATCCAGTTGTAACTATGGAAGCAAGGCAAGACCATATGCAAAAACATGCAAAAATATAGCTTCCTGCATGCTAGTGGGGCCTGGTAGAGATGAATTGCCATAACATAGAATATAAAGTATCTATACTATCAAAACTACCCATCACAATCTAGTGCCCACAGAACTAATAAGCCATATATTCAGGTGGGCCCAATAGCAATCCAGTGTAAGATGAAAATGTTATTTCAGAGAAAGGCCATGAATAAGACCAGAGGTTACAAGATGCAGAAGCAGGTGTCCAAGCTCCCCATACCATCTGCTATTATTGTACCAGTGTCACTCAGTTCATATGGCTGCATGGGAGGGACATCCCTTATGGCTAGATGACAGGAGAAAATGAAAGTTGACTTTGAAACATAAATCAATTAGCTTATTATAGAGATACACAACAAAAATGTATTATATTGTGTTACACTAAGCCCCCATTCTGGTGATTAGAAAATATTGTGATGAGGGAAAAATTCTCCAGTGGCCAAAATTCCTGCAGTCTATCAGACTGACCACTTTGGAAATAAAAGTGGCCTGAGGCAGAAATATATACTGACTTACAGACAGTAGAAAAAAGTTTGCTTAAGTAAAGGTTTAGAAGGATATGAGGCTAAAGTCTGGGATAGAGGGATGTGGATGATTATATAGAAGCAGGTGTGATGTGTAAATATAATTATACTGATAAGCTCATCTACCAGAGAAGATCTGCCAAGAAGACAGAATAACTCAGCATCAGCCCAAGTGCTAACCTTATATGTGTATAAATGGAGTGGTCAGGGACACAGGATAATTCAAAAAGAATTACATATCTATCACCACTAACATTTATTCAATCTACTGGAAACAAAATATTTAGCTCCTAATACAGCATGATTCCTTGAAAAGACGTGGAAAGTTGACCACACTAGGTCCTTCCCACTTAGAAGGAGCAGGAATTCAGTGTTTAGTTTTCATTGCTATATACAAAAATCATTGTGGGTGGCTAAAAACAAGACAATGTTTATTTTGCTCATAAATCAGGAACACTTCCCTGCTCCACTGCACATAAGCTCTTAGGCTGGGAGGTGGGATAATCTGAAAAGAACACTCATTCATTTGCTTTTCTGGTTGTAGATAGTGGCTCTCATCTTGTTATGGCTACATATAGAATGTCCCCTGGAGAGCTCATGTATTAGTGTTCATAGCTGATATAACCAAGTCACAATGACTGTAATCTCATAATTGAATCCATCCATTGTAACAGATTTACTGGGTGGTAACCTAGGCAAGTGGGTGTAGCTGGAAAAGGTGGCCTGGGGGGTGTGGCCTTAGGAATTGTGCTGTTGTCTTTGAATCACCTGGCCTGCCCTCTTTGGCTTCTAGCCTCCATGATTTGAGGGCAGAACTTTAGTCTCTCCCTCTCTGCTTCCCACTGCCATGCCCTGACCTATACAGACCCAGACAGAGAGACTGAGCCCTGAGATCTCCAAAAAGCTATGAGCAAATAAATCTTCCTTCCTCTATGTTGTGTGGCCAGTTTTTGTAGATTACAGCAATAAGAATGTTGACCCAGAAATAACTGGAACCTCAGCTAAGGCTTTGGCAAAACTCCTTCACGTGGTCTTTCCATGAAGCTGCTTCTCCTCAGAACATGCTTTTGTGTTTCAAAGATGAGTGTCCTAAAAGCATGAGAGAGCCAGTCATGAACCACATCACCATTCTATCCTAGGTCATATAACTTCACTCCTGCCACAATGCATTCATTAAAAGCAAATAATTAAAGCTATACCACATTCAATAGAGACTATACTAGACCCCATTATTTGTTGGAGAAATGTTAAAGAATCTGTAAGCTGCCACATTTATTTTGGTTGAAATTAGCATATATTCAAGTACGAACTATTCTTTTCTGTCTATAAGGACTCAATATCATCACAATTAAAACATTTGATCCATTGCTGTAAGATCCTGAACAAAGACAAGCTACATATGTAGACTCATATTAGAGAAAGGGAAGGGTACTAGTAGCAATGGGCATGAGACCCACTGTCTATATCATATACGAATCAAATAGAAGCTGCCATATGACATGAAAATGTGATTTTGAAAATGGTACCCTGAAAGGATGACAATGTAATACTAGATCAGTGACTTGTATGTGGCATTGTGTGTCTTCATTAAGTAAAAAAATATATATTCACAGACTAACGGGGAATTTGTGCTTCTCATCTTGATAATTCAGGACTCTAGATTTCTAGGTCTTAATTATCAGAGAGGGAATACTTTTACCAAGAGACAAACAAGAGTCCTATTAAATTATAAAATCTAGGTGTTGCCTGATTATTTATGAATTCTCATTCAAAGATAAAAAGAAACAAAAAAAGTCCTCATCCTAGAATATTAAATGACACTTGTCATTAAAAGGTCAAATTGATATTACAGAAAGGATCAAGGAATCATGTGTTTGGAAACCAAGTAATTCACTTAGACATTTCTTGGTATTTATCTGCCCAGTTTTGATGGTAAATATAAAAATGCAGCAGACATAGACCTATAAAAATATAGAAACCAAAGGTTTAGATTCCTTAGGTATAAAGATCTGCTCACTTCATCTGTCAAGCTACCTAGATTCTGAGAAGTACTGTCAGAACTATGACAAGCATTTTTTTTATAGTTTAATTGGCATTTGTTTTCATTTGTAGCAGTTCATAAATGAATGACATGTCTTATATTGAGGGCATACCTTTGATTAAGAAAAATCAAAATGAATGAAAACAAGAGAGAAGTTAGAATTCACAATTGGTGGACTTTGAAAGTATGTTAAAAGGCTTAATCTAAATTCTTAAGAGCACAAGTAATGTATTAAAGACAAAAACCCTGACACTATATTATTTTCTTATGAAAAGTCCATCTAGTCTTTTGTATGTGTCTTAATTAAGTAGGATAAATGTATTTGCAAACTAAGGATTTGAAGTTGGATTGGAATAAAAAAATAGTAACAAGGAATATGAGCTTATAAGCAGGCCCTATGCAATAGTACATGCAAAAACAGATGAGAGTGGTTGTTGGAGCTAAAGACAAGTGGATAATTAATAGAAATGAGGGCTATTTAGGATGTAAAATCTGTAGTGTTTAGATTTAGGATAACCAGTAACTGATTCTTGGATCAGCAACCAGGTGATTGGTAGTAATTTTCATGAGCTATAATGAACATTGAATGAAAATCCAAATTAGGTTTCTTTAGAGGTAAATGTATATGTGAAAATTAAGAGCTATTTAACTTTGAAGATGCCATTTGCCATTTGAGATTCCCAGCAAAATATCACATATGTAAATATATAGCTCAGAAAAGAAGCATGTGTTTGAAATAGTCTTGGGAATCACGTAAGTAGATTATTAAATGGTAATTCAAGCTCCAGATTTGGATGAGTTAACATAGGACCATGTGAAAAAGAAGGCAAGCCTTTACTAACTCTAGGATTTAGCAACTGGTAATAGAAATACATTTATAAAGGGAGACATTGGAGAAGCATTCACAGAGGTAAAGCAGATGGCTGCTGCATCC
>PVLC010003504.1:19489-96641 GCA_004027655.1 Graphiurus murinus | reverse complement strand
AGCCGGGCGTGGTGGCGCACGCTTGTAATCCCAGCATTCGGGAGGCTGAGACCAGAGGATCCGGGTTCGCGGCCAGCCTCAGCTACCTAGTGAGGCACTCCGCAACTTAGTGAAACCTGGTTTCAAAATAAAGAATAAAAAATAGGGCTGGGGGTGTAGCTCAGAGGTAGAATGCCCCTGTGTTCAATCCCCAGTACTGCAAAAAAAAAAAAAAAAAAAAAAAAAAAAAGTGTGATAGGGCTGGGGGTGTGGCTTAGTGGTAGAACTCCCCTGAGTTCAACCCCAAATTACTTACACATACACACACACACGAACTCGATGAGAATACCTTTTTTTAAATTTAAATTTTATTTTTATTTTTGTGGCACCGGGGATTGAACCCCGGGGCATTCTACTGTCTCACTAAATTGATGAGAGTCTCACTACTTGCTGAGGCTATCCTCGAACCTACGATCCTCCGGTTTCAGCCTCCCATGTCCGTCCTGGGATTACAATCATGTGCCATCATACCCAGCTTATCTGAATACCTTTGACCACCTAAAATGTACAATACAAAAGAGTCAAATAATCAGGACACATCCACATGCTCTGCAGCTTGCATGAACGGGGACACAGCAGACTGTGGGAGAGGAAGGCAGGATCCCGCAGATTGTCACCTGAAGGATGCCAACTTTCTCCTGGAGGCACAAATGCCAACCTCTCCAAGGTTGTGAACAGGGAGGCAATGTGAGGAAATCAGACCTGTAAAAACAGGAATGAGAGCGTCATTCAGGATGGACTTAGGGAGAGGAGAGGACCAACAGGAAGAACAATGCGGTGGTGGGTGCAGGCATCCAGTTCCCCAAGCTGAACAAGTACAGAAGGAAGGGCTTAGGGCTTCTAGCACTACTGTGAGAACCAGGGTGCCTGAAACACGGCCAACAGCTGAGAGACGTGCCCCCCCCCTTCCTCTACGGGGCTAGTGCGGAGCAGTGGGCATGAAGTATAGAAGAAATATTACTTGGGAAAGAACAGTAAAATTGGCAAACACATGGATATAAGAAAAGAGAAAGGGAGATGGAGGGGGGTAGAGAGAGAGAGAGAGAGAGAGAGAGAGAGGGAGAAGAAGAATCAAATGAAAAGCTAAGATTTCACCTTTAAAATCCAGCTCTTAGGCTTGTATCAGTGGAGAACAGCAAGGCCCTGAGTTCAGTCCTCAGAAACACAAACAAATAAAACTCAAATAGCTCTTAAGTAAAGGAAGGAGGGAAGAGAACCAGTTCTAAGAGAAATAGGAGTTGGTTTTTAGACACTGAATTCAAACTCAAGATACTATAAGAACAATATGGATTGATGAGTCCCTGGAATTCGGGCATGGTGGCACACGCCTATAATCCCAGTCCTTGGGAAGCTGAGACAGTAGGAGGGCAGGTTGTCAGCCTCAGCAACTTAGCAAGACCCCGGCTCAAAATTTAAAAATGGAAAGGGCTGGGGATGTAGCTCAGTGGTAGAGCCCCTGGTAGCAGCCAAGCAAGGGGTGGATGTGTTCTAAGAGTCAAGTTTCCATGTCCTTCACTTTCCCGGGACCCTTCCAGGGACAGACACCTAGCTCACGTTTATAAGTTTTGTATTGTTGTTGGTTTTAAAAAAAAAAAAACTCCCTCACAAGGTACACCAGCTCCAGGCCCCACCAAGCCAGGAGACCAGGTCCATGTCAAAAGGCAGTCCCCACAGGGCAATAATGGGTAATGGAGATCAAGAAGTGGGAGAGCCTTATGACTGTCCTCAAAGGAAAGGAAGGGTCAGCAGAAAAGGGCAGAGAGGCAGAAGGGAGGCCTGTGGGCCAGGACACTGCAGGGAGCAGATTAAAGGGGCCCGCCGGGCGGGTCACCCGTCTTGACCCCGTGGAAAGTGACTGTTTTCCTTTCCTTTCTTTTTCTCTCAAGAGACTGGGGTCTCACTGTGTTATGCTGGCCTAGAACTCCTGGCTCAAGTATCCTCCCGCCTCAGCCTCCCCAGCAGCAGGAACTAGAGGAGAGCATCACTATGCTGGCTAAAAGGAGACTGATTTGGAACACATGCTCAGTACAGCCTTAGGGTCCATGCTCACAGGGCTAGAGAGGGGATTATGCAAAAAAGAAGCGCAGAGGCTGTGGTTGCATGCCTGGCTTTTTATCACACTGCCATTTAAATTCTGCTTAGGTAGTCAACATTGATTTGGAGTCAGGCATGGTGGCACACACCTGTAATCCCAGTACTTAGGAGGTTGAAACAGGAGAAACACAGGTTCCAGGCCAGCCTCAGCAACCTAGCGAGACCCTGTTTCAAAATAAAAAGTAAAAAAGGCTGGGAGTGTAGCCTGGAGATAGAATGCCCCTAGGTGGGTTCAATCTACACTAAGTAAGTAAGTATGTATGTATGTATATAGTTTCATTGTTCTTTAAAAAGTTCCCTCAAGTTATACCAGCCCCCACTGAACCAGAATGAATCCAGGTCTAAGTCAAAAGGCAGTCCCCAGCCAGGCGTGGTGGGGCATGCTTGTAATCCTAGTACCTGGGAGGCTGAGACAGAAGGACCACAGGTTCCAGGACAGCCTCACAAGACTCACATCTACCTAGACCCTGTTTCAAAAATAAAAAATAATAAATAGGTCTGGGGTATAGCTCGAAGGTAGAATGCCCCTGGGTTCAATCCCCAGTAGCCCCCAAAAAGAAAAGGAAAAACAAAACAAAAACAAACAAACAAACAAAAAAAAGGGAGATCAAGAGGTGGAAGAGCTTTATGACTGTACTCAAAGTTAAAGAAGGGACATATATAGTTGTTGTTGTTGGTTGGTCGGTTGCTTTACCCTAATAGTTTCTTTTGCCTTCCCAGGCACGTGGAGGTCAGGAATTCTGTCCTGGCAGTTCAGGAGCTGAGGACCAGGGTGGAGAAGGGCGGAGGAGGCGGAAGTCCTCGGGCACCAGAGGCTGGAAAAGCCCTGCTCGGTTATCTGGGATCACCGAGTCAAAGGTAGGGATGACTTCATCCCTGCAGAGGGCGCCTCCCCTCCCGGCAGCTGCCTCTCCAGCAGCTGGTGTGCTTGGGATAAGTTTTCTTTGAGGACTCACTGCCTGCCGTCACAGGTCACTGTGTAAAAGGATGCGATTAGACTGCTTTTGCATTTTCCTCCTGTGAGGGTAGGAAAGCCCTTTCCAGACAGCTTCCGTGCACCCATTCAACCAAGCCGCGAACAGACCGCTTTTACCCCTTTCCTTTTTATTTTTATTTATTTATTTATTTTTATGAAACGGAGAGGTTCCTGCTACCATCGTTAGGCTTTTAAAAAGAAAAAGTCCCACACTCACAGGTTGGCAGGCCCCAGGAAGAAGCTAGCCTTTGGCGAGCTCGGGGTCGGCCGGGATTCGGCCTCCGAGTCTGGGACAGCTGGCCCAGTACTGCCCCCCATGCCCTCGGGGGAGGCGAGAGCTCCGCGTTGGCCCCGCGCGCAGGTGTGTGTGTGTGTGTGTGTGTGTGTGTGTGTGTGTGTGTGTGTGTGTGTAGGGTGTGCGCGCGAGCCTCAGTGTGTGCACGCGCGTGCACGCAGGGAGGCTGTCCGGGAGGCTGCCGCCGAGGTTCCTTTGTGGAGGGCGCTGCATGGCGCCTCCCCTCGCTCGTTCCACTAGGACAGCCGGCTCTTTTTCGCAGCGGGGCGAAGCTGGGTCTCCCGCGGCCCCTGCGTCTCTTCCAGCCCCGGAACCCGGAGCAGGTGACGGCGAGCGCGGCGGCGGGGTGGGCGGCGGGCGGGCGGGAGCAGCCCTCGGCAGCATTGTTACCTGCGGCCGCCCCGCCCCGCGCCCTCCCCCTCGCCGTCCCGGGCGCCGGGCTGCAGTGCCGCGGAGACGGCGGCGGGCTGCGGCGGCGCGGCGGGTGAGTGGGACCGCGGCGGGGACCCGGCGGCGGGGCTGCGGGATCCGAGCTCCTGCACCCGGCCGGGCGACGTGGGCGGCCCCGCACCTGGCGAGGAGGGCGGCGACCCTTCCTCTGCGGCGAGGGCGCGGGGTCCGGGCGCGTCGGGAGAGCCGGGGCGGCGGGCGCAGCTTCCCCAGCACTTGGGGGGCATCGCGGCCTTGGGGAGCCGCGGTGACCCGGCCACCGCGCGCGGGGTGGGGGACCGAGCTCGGCGCTGCGGGCTGGGGACCCGGCGGCCCGAGCCCGGGCGCACTTCGCCTGCAAGTTCGCGTCTGCGGCGGCGCCCGCGCTTGCACGAGCGTGGGGAGGAGGTCGCTCCCCAGACTGGGGGGTGCCCCCCGCTCCTGGATAGCGGGCGCCCCGTTTAAACCCGGGCCAGGGGTCTCCCCGATAGTTTTCCTCGCCGACTCCCCCTGCTCCTCCCGGGCGCGCCGCGCGTGGCGGTGACGCGGTGTCCACTGCGGGGGTCGCGGCGACCCGAGGTGGGGCGCAGCCTGGGGCGGCCGCGGCAGGGTGTCCGACAACCGGAAGACCCCTTTTGGCTTCCAGCACCCAGACACCACCCCTAACTAGCCCCCCACTCCTGGGGGCGCAGGGTGCGGGCGGGTCAGCGTGGTGGATGGATGGGTGGAGGGGGGCAACACCGGCCCGCCAAGACGGCAGGGTCTGGGTGGGGGCGAGCCGGTCGGGCCGCCGCTCAGTGTCTGCAGAGGGAGGAGGCAGATGCCGGCGCTGGGAGGTGGGGGTCCAGCCCTCTCCGGCCCGTGTCCGCCCCCCGCGTCCGCCCCCCCCTCCCCGCGGTCCCCTCTCCAGCGCGCACGGCCCGGCGGCAGCCGCAGAGCCGGCGTGGCGCGTGTGGGCGGCTATCTCTGCGGCGACGCGCTCCCGCCAGGCCCGATAAGGACGCCGCCGCCCGAGCTCTGACGGCCGGGACCGCCCACCTGGCCTTGCAGCTCCCCAGGCTCCGGGTGGGTGCCGCGGCCCGTGGGGCTCCGGGCTGGGCGCGGCGGGAGGCTGCTTGCCGAGCCGGCGGCGTTTGGTGAGTGGCTTGGGCAGGGTGGGGTGGAGGACACCGGGCTGGGGACCGAAGGCGGCGAGGGACCTTTCGCCTTGCAAAAAAGACCTAGGAAAGGACTCTGTGTCTAGATTGACTTGTAAGGAATCGTGCCCTCGGTGTCCCCCGCGCCGTTTCTCTGAGACCTGGTGGTCGTTCAAACATCTGTTTGTACAGAAGCTGCTCCTTGAGTTCGGCCGTCTATGACCCCCCTCTGCTGACCCACAGTTGTCTTCCTGGAATGAGCGGCTAAAGCTTCCTTCGCTCTGGAGCATCCTTTGGCACTCGGGTGCTTTATTTATTTATTTTTCTTCCTTGGTTTTAAGACAATGAGGGAAGAAACTGAAAGTGTACTTTCAGAAAGAGGCATGTCTTCCCTCGGTTCTGGGGGTGTTGCTTTCTGGGCAGCTGTGAATGTTTACGTGATGCGACAGATTAAATATGCTGAGTGGAAATGCATCGTCTTGGGTTTTCTCTGCTGGCTGGAGTGCCAAATTGGACGATCTAGGTCGAGCTCCTCTGTGGTTGCACGGACTGACATTCTGTGTTTAGTCATCAAGAAAGGCTTTGAAAGAGAGGTCGTGGTAGAGGAGACTTCCTAAGGACTTAGTGGAGTGAGGGCAAAGATTCCCTATTTTAGAACTGCCTGAACCTTCCTCATCCTTTCTTTTCTCCCAACTAAAACAGAGCTGTGTCTGGTCCTGTCTCTTCTCTCCAAACCGGGCTTGCTATGCCCCCACTCATCCTCAGAAGCATGTGGGCCAGCCCTGCCTGCACCACCTTATCTGTGACATGTTAGGACTCGAGGGATTTTTCTGGCACTGTTGTGACTTTTTATTAATGTTGACCAAGGAGGTGAGTGACCAGCTGAGCAGCACGATCGTCCTGACCCTCATTCAGGAAAGCCGCAGGCTCTAAACTGACCTCTTGGACCACTATTTCTTACATGCACTGTGAGATGAAACTTCTATATTCTCCTTTATTCTTTCGTCTTTCCTGCCCACTCCCTTCCTGGGAATAGAACTTGAGGATGCTTCTGACATGGAGGGCAAAGTAGTGCCAGTCCTTTAGCAAGAGCGGAGAGTAGGGGGCCCGAGGGCTCCTCCGAAGACCCTTAGGAACATCCTCATTCTAAACCCTTTTGCTTTTTCATTAATTGCTGAGAGTCAAGTGCATGAGCATAGCATGGGCTCACTGACATTTCACCTGGTTGAAAGATGTTCTACTAAGCTATGGTCCCCCACCCAGTAGGGTCCATCACTGAAGCCCACCTCTGACGAGTCATGCTTAGCACTTGGAGGACTTGAAGAGGAGTTCTCAGCCTCAGAGCCTAATCGTGACAGCTCTGCATTTTTCTCCTGGCTGAGCATTCATCAGCCTTGGCAGCCTTCCTCCCAGCAGCTGAGGTCCTCAGCCTGTAGGTGAGATGTTAAATACAAGCCTGCCTCTGTCTGTCCTGGGGAGATTGATGGGATACTTGGCATCTCCCAGACAGAACCCGGGCTAGTCCCATTGTCCTAGCTGGTCATTGTGAGAAACAGGTGTCCAGTGTCCTCTGTTGGACTGTGGCATCACCTGTGTCTTCCAAGCGTACCTGTGGGCAGTACTATAATAAATCAGATGTTCTTAGTGAATCCTCTCTTTTATATCTCATGTGACTGCAGAAGGATTTAGAATTCTGACTGCACTCTCCTTTTCCTACCATGGCTTTGACATTGGAAATCCTGCCCAAGGGGGAAGCGCTATTGAAGTAACAGTAGTAGCTAATTATTGCTGGGAACTGATTCATCAGATGCTACTGAGGGCTGGGACCCTTATGTATTACCCTGGGTGGTGGGGGAAGGGGGGGATAAACCAGACAGCTTACCAGGAACAGTGTGATACATTTTCCTCTGTTCCTTTAGCTTTTCAAAATAACACTCATTTAGCCAAGCGTGGTGGCACATGCTTGTAATCGCAGTACTTGGGAGACTGAGACAGGAGAATCGCAGGTTCAAAGCCTGCCTCAGCAACTTAGCCAGGCTTTCAGCAAGCTAGTGAGACCCTTTCCAAAAAAGAAATAAAATTGGGCTGGGGGTGAAGCTTGGCGGTAAAATGCCTCTGAGTTCAACCCCTAGTACTAATAAATAAACAGGTAAATAAGTAAATAAATAACACTAAATGTGGGGCAGTGGTTTGAATTGTGTCAAACATAGCTAACATATGTCACTGTGTCACTTTTTACTTTGGCAAGCTTTTGTCTGGTATTTCCTCCATGTAAAGGTGCAATACTAAAAAAGATGTATATCTTTTGGTGTTAGAAGATAGTGAAGTTAACCCTTAGAGTATGGTCTTTGTCACTTTATTAGTATTTCTATTTCTACGTTTGTATTGGGTGGGGGGGGTGTTAATAGCACATCTGTACATGTACTTAAGCACGCCACCGGGCGTGGTGGCTCATGCTTGTAATCCCAGCATTTGGGAGGCTGAGACCGGAGGATCCGGGTTCACGGCCAGCCTCAGCTATCTGTTGAGGCACTCCACAACTTAGTGAGACCCTGTTTCAAAATAAAGAATAAAAAATAGGGCTGGAGGTGTAGCTTGGAGGTAGAATGCCCCTGAGTTCAATCCCCAGTACTGAAAAAAAAAAAAAAAAAGACCTACTGCTTTCTAGTCAGAGACTTTTGGCTTATCCCTTGGGGATATACCCAGGGCCTTGCAGTTAACAGTTAACTACCCCCCCCCCCAGCTATCACCATTCTTAGAGGGATAATAAACAAATATGTTAGCATATCTGGAATTGCAGATGAACTGTAGGATTAGCAACTTTTCTACATGTGAAATATCTTATGTACAGAAGTATTTTAAAATATGTAAGGATTAACTGCCAAAATAGCCTGTACAGTCTTGAAAAAAAGAAGAGTTCAAATATGACTATAAACTGTAATTGACAATGAGTCATTTGCTTTAGAGGTGCCAGCTATGAAAATAGCCTAGCTATGCCCCTAATGATAATTATGAAAACTCCTTCTAAAGCCAGTTGCAGCTTAAGTGAAGTGTAAGTCAGCTTGGAAATGAACTTTTTGTTTTCCTTTTTTAGAAATTATCTAGTAGTGATAGCTGCACCATACAGTGAATGTACTTAATGCCATTAAATGTGTACTTAAAATGGTTAAAATAGTTTTTTTACAAAGTACCAAATTAGTAGTTGGAAATGTCATTTTTCTACTCATATATAAGCAATTTTTAAAACTTTAATTTTCAGGGGCTTAGGGGAATATAGCTCTATAAGCTATATAGAGATACAGCTTATGGGCGAGATCCTGAATTCAATCCCCAGCACCAAAAATAAAATAAAATGCCTTAAATATTCAAATGTCTCATTAAAATATTTGTTATTGTCATGCAGAGACAATTTAATATGCAATCACTGAATACTGAAGAAGTACAACTCTCATAAAACATAAATATTGATAACAGAAAATGAAAATATTAGAAATATATATTTTTAGTAGCCAGGAGTACCTTGGCATTTTATCCACAAGTCTAAATCATATTTCAGAGCAAATGTAATACCCTGTGAAAATAAGGGTAAATCATATGCACATATGAGTAGCCTGTTATTTTTGTTAATAGTAGCTGTGTGCCAAGCATCTTGGTAAGAACTGTACATGTATTAACTCATTATTCTTATAGAAACCAATGAAACAGGTGTTTCCTCATTTTTTCAAGTGAAAATGCTGGAACGTGGGTTAAATAACCTATCTCTGCTCGGGTTGCACATGTAGGAAGTAGCAGAGTTGGGTTATGAGGAGAAGCAGTCTGTTTCTAGAATATCCCCTCTTACTTCCAAGGCAATCCTACCTTTTTATGTAGTTCTATGCAAAAGAACTTATAATATTCGAATTAGTGGTAGCAGACAGCTTACTTTAGTGTAACCCTATAGTGTTTGACCAACTTGTGTTTGTAAGTCTGGGCTTTGACAATGAAGCTATAAAAGGATCATGATACCCAGAAGTCCTGTGTAAAAGCCCCCATGGATGGCACTTGGTGATCTGGAGAAAATAGCCCCCTTTCAACAGTCCACCGTGGCCTAGATGCTCTCTTGACACTGCCTGTGGTCCCTGCACACACACACCTCCACCTGTCCTGAGTTGTTTTGACCCTGTTTCACTTCAGGTCAGTAATAATGCAAAGCCCAAAACAAACATTTAAAGGCCCATAAAGATACAAGCCACCCCTATAACCAGTGAGGTATGTGGATAAGGGACACACAGGTGGCAGATATGATATGGACAGCACATCTTTGTTTGTGTCTCTTCTTTGCTAAATAGTGTCACAGAAGCAGAAGAGGTAGGTGACCAGTTCTGATGGTTTTCGAAGAATGTCTTAACTAGAATCTAAAATGACAGCATTTTGGAAGGAATGACAGAGGTCATTTGTCATTTGATGTATTCTCCTATTTCACAAATGAGAAAATTGAAGTCTGGTGAGGAGAAGGGACTTGTCAAGAATTCCAAGCAGTAAAGCTTGGTGTAGACCTGGACCGTATAATCCTCACATCTGCATCCGTTTCTCTTATTTTGGGGGAAGCCACATCACCCAGTGGTGGAGGAACATGGTGACCCTGACTCCAGGGAAACGAGCCAGGCCATTATTTCATCATCTCCAAATGCTCGTCCTGTTCTGTTGAAGGTGGAAGGTGCTTCTTGACCCACTGATTGGTCAGAGACATGTCCAGACTGGAAAAAGGCTGGGTCAGCAAACACCTAGTGCTTCAGCAGTTGGGGCAGTTTCCCTAGAGGTTGGCTATCCAGTCAGTGCCCAAAAGAGAGTGAACCAGTTGGTGAACAAGTAGTTTATTCATAAAGCAAGCAGTACTTGCTGAACCTCTAGTGGGCTCTCAATAAACACGTGCTTTATTGATGACTGGAAGCCTTCCAGATTGGATTTATTCCTGCTGTTTTGGCAGTATTTCCCAGTAGTAAAATTTGGTTCTCATTTAGAAAAGTATGAGTTCCTATTTTCATGTCCTTTAGGCTGTCCTCCTTGACTTTAATGTCCACCCAATATGGGAGGACTGATTTAGGCCTCTGCAGGGAAAAGCTGGTGTGAAAACGTTTACCTGTGCTGATTTTAGGTGTGTTTTATCTTGGCAGGCTGGGAAGATGACACTCAGTGCGGCCTCCTTTTTCTCTGGCCGCCAGCTTGTGGGCAAAGAAGCGTGACACAGGTTTGATGTCTGTGTCTGCTCCCCCAAGGTCGAAGAATTATCTCCTTAGAAGGCAACAGTACTATGCATGTTATGAATTGTGTCTCCCTGGCCAGTGATAAAGAAAATGGGAATATTGCCACAGCAGCTGGATTCATGATCGGGCACACGTCACCCCCAACATCTCCGCCTCCTCCTCCACCCCCTCCACCTCCACCATGTCTGTACTCAGGGGAAGGGTTTCCTCCCTCCCCACCTCCTCCCCCTCCCCCTCCACTCCCAGGGGGACCTCCTGTCCCCCCTCCCCCTCCCGGACTACCCCCAGCCTCCCACGTGAATGGCTATAGCTCCAATGGTAAGAAGCGGATGAGAAGCTTTTTTTGGAAAACCATCCCAGAGGAGCAAGTTCGTGGCAAGACCAATATCTGGACCTTGGCAGCCAGGCAGCAGCATCACTACCAGATCGACACAAAGACCATCGAGGAGCTGTTCGGGCAGCAGGAGGACACTGACAAGGCTTCCCTGCCCAGGAGAGGAGGACCTTTAAGTTCATCCTTCAGGGACGCTCGGGAAGAGGTAAGATGGGAGGTGGCTCTGCACACCCACTTGTCCTGTGTTGGAGGCGTGTGTATGTTCATTTCAAACCATGGCCAGAAAAAAAGAGAATGCAAGTGGCTATGTCCTGGAAATGATGAAGTGGGCCTTCTAGGATGAGCCTGAGCTGAGTAGTGAAAACGTGTTAAGGAGTGTGCATGCTGCCTCCTCCCAGATATCCCGGGGGATTATGACTTCATGCAGAGAGCATGCTGGTTCGGGGCCATTGGTCTCTGGCCTCTCAGCGCTGTCCTGTCTCTAGCACATGTGCTATGGTTTCCTGGGTGGAGAAGTTTCCCTGGAGTCCAGGATTGTTAGTCTCTGCTGAAACAAAAAAACCGAGTTCCTGAACTTGGTTATCTGGGAGGAACTGGCGCTGTCTCAGATCAGATGCCTTTAGTTATATAACATCATCAACTACTAGACATCTTTAGGGTTTTACCTTCATTTTTCCCTCCAGTTTTCTCATAAAATGTGATTCACAATGGCTTTCATTCTTCAGATCTTTGAATTAAATTATTACCATGTTGGAGGAAAGATTTCCAGAGAACCAAAGCATAAAGCTTTCAGATAGATTTGATAAGAAGCATATTTCCAGTTCACACTAAGTGTGTTACTTTGAGGGGGAAAAAGCTATTAAATTATGACATTAACTGAAAGCATGACCCTGGAGCTACAGATTGCCATACATAATAGACACTGAACCCAAAACTGAATTTGTCAGTACTCTCCGCTTAGAAACATGAAAGTAAATATTAAAAAACTTTACTTGCTAGGAGAAACTAGGAAGTCTGGGATAAAAGAGAATATTTTAGGAATGGATGAATGAAGAAGATAGAGAGTGAGGAAGGAAGGGTTGGGGGGGGAGAGAAAGAGAGACAACACAATATAAATCTTTAATTTTTTAATCTGTTGTAAAGGAGCAGAGAAAATAGGTCATTGATGGAGCTGACTAGATAGGAGATGGGTAGGGCCCTGGGAAGAAGTATTTGCTCTGTGCATTGCCGAACTCTTGGGCCGACAGTATTGACCTCTTTTCTCTTTCTGGCTCGGGAACAGGTTAACTCCTTCTCTTGATTAGCTCATTTGGGGGCCCTTAAAGCTGGTTGCATGATCCACTGTTGAAATCCCCAAGAGACTTTTTATTATGAAATGTAGGGAATATTGGGATTAGGATTGCTTAAATGTGAAATACACAGCGGAAAAAATCAGAGCAGGAAATGGGCAGGAGAACCCCAGGTGCCCTCAGTCCTGAACACAGTCTCTCCTGTGTCTTCCTTCTCTGCAAAGTTCCTTTATTTGTTAAAAGTGTCCTTCAGTCTGGAAGGAGCAAGACATTTCCTTAGTTCCCTGGCCTTTGCCCCGGCTTCCAATGGAAGTTCTTTATTGTACACTGGGTCACATCTCGCCGCCGTTGTCTCCTCTCTTCCCTGAGCCTGGAGATGCTGCAGTGAGCATTGGATGGGTGGGTGTGGAGATGGGGGTGTGTCTCAGTGAAGCACCAGGATCTGGAGGGGCTTGGCTCACCACGCCCCTGGGGAAGTGGCCATCAGCGTGGAGTAGGTGGTGTCCATTGCAAATTGGGAAATTTTCAAGGTGCTTTGGGGGGAGCTTGCTGTTTTATGTTTGTGGATTAAAGAGAAGTTAAAAACTGCTGAGAGATGGAGGAAAGAGGTATGGGTGTGGGGTCTTTTCTCAGCTATGGCAAGAGCAGAAATGTCCATTTGCAGGCCAGATCTAAACATTAGGCAAAAACATTTTTCTCCTTGCCTCCCTCCACCCCTGGACCCTAGGTAAAGCTGTACATTTTTTTCCTTTAGCTTCTTCTTCTGTGTGTGTATGTGTGTGGCATGTATTGGGAATTGAATCCAGGGGCATTTTATCTCTGAGCTACATTCCCAGCCCAATTTCATTTTTTATTTTGAAACAGGGTCTCACTAAGTTGTTGAGGCTGGTCTCAAACCTGTGACCTTCTGTCTCAGCCTCCCAAGTACTGGGATTATAGGTGTGCGCCACCATGCCTGGCTAGCTTCTGTTTTAAGAATTATAGTTTAGTTTTCACTTTTTTTACAGTCGTGGGGATTAAATCAGTGCTTTGACATACTAGGCAAGTACTCTACCACTGGGCTACATTCTCAGCCCTAAAATATTTTAAAGTGTAAAGCATATGTAAAAGTTACCACATTAGCCATTTTTAAGCATGGTTCAGTGGCCTTTAAGTGCATCCATATTTTGTGACCATCTCTAGAATTCTTCATATTGCAAAACTGAAAGTCTGTACCTATTAAACAACAGCTTCCTATTTCTTCCTTCCTATAGCCCTTCACAACTCCATCTACTTTCTGTCTGTATGAATTTGACTACTTTAGATACTTCATACAGTATTTGTCTTTTTGTAACTGGCTTTCTTCACCTACCATGATGTCTTCAAGCTTCATCTATATTGTAGCATTTGTCAGTTTTTTAAGGTCAAATAATATTCCACCATATTGCCTGTACCACATTTTCTTTACCCATTCACCCATCGATGGACAGTTGGGTTGCTTCCACCGTTGGTGAATAATGCTGCTATGAGCATGGTTGTGCAAAGGGAGACAGCACACTGAAAAGGAAAATTAAGTCAGCCTGGCTATCACAAGATAACCTTAGCTCTTCAGCATACAGGTATAAGTAAAGCTACTTAGCCCTGCTCTGTTTCAGTTCATGCTGGGTAATGTTGTTGCATAGCAGAGGTTATCTAGGATTATTTTTAATTTTTCATGTTATCTCCAACACAGCGAGTAGTATTAGCTATACTTTTTTCAGTAAAAGAGTATGGTGCATGCTATTTTCTTCCTTATTGGATTTTCTTCTAAAGAAGTTATAGCTCAGCAGAGTTGTCGTCTGACACAGATCAGCAATAAATCTTCCAACTCACCCTGCAGTGAGTGGAGTCCAGGGTCGAAAGTAATAGTCCTCACCCTCTGTCCAGGTGAACTGGAGAATATCCTGAGTAGCATGTTCATCAGAGGGGACAGGTCCAATGCCTGGAATTGTGGCATCAACTTGTTACAACACAGGCCATATAATTCTGGAGGTTCAGACATGCAGAGGATCAGGCTGTGGCCCCTCATGATGTAATAGCCGCCCACAGAAACAGCTGACACTATGCGATTGTCTTATACTTTAAAGGGCTTTTAAAGCATTGCCCACAAGTTCCATTATTACTTCAGAGGGAGAATTTTCTGAGAGATATGGAAGATTTGGGTTTGGGAATGGCTGAACATAGAAAGACCAAAGTAAATTAGGACATTTAGCAAGGGAAAAAGAAGGTTATGAAATATGACTATCCTTGTATCTTTGTTACCTAAAAATTAACTTGAGGAGATTACAGATGTGATGGTACAATGGTAATTAAACTGTAATAAAGTAATTGGAGATAACATAGATATAGTACCAGGAGTACTGGGAACCATAAGGGAACTCAGCTTGGATTTTACTGCTTTGAGAGTTCACTGTTCCCAACACCTGAGAAGCACCCAAGTTCCTGCCCCTCTGTTACAGCTGTCCCTCAGCCCCCTGCCCCACGCCCCAGGAGTGTTAGCTGGGTCATGACCCCCTCCATGATTTGACCAGCTCTTCAGAGTAGGAATAGGTCTTAGCCACTTGATATCCTCCAAAGGAAATTAAAGATAGCTGAACTGGACAGAATTGGACCAAGGAAGCAGAGGGACCATCTTCCAAGGTGTCCACAGATCAAAATTGGGATTCCCCAAGAAAAACGAATATTGAAATACTTGTGGCCATTTACCGTGATGTCCATAGCTTGGTGCTGAATGTACGTTGCCCATGTAGGAAATAAATAAAATAGCTAATGAGAAAAAGATGATGGGATTGAGAGAGGAAGAGAAGAAGGAAGGATGGATGGATGGCTGTTGTCTCTGAATGTACCGGAAGTAATGTTTTCTTTCCATAGACTGTAAATTCAGGGATCAGTCATTCTTTTTAAACTGTTGTTATGATACCATTATGTTCTAAAAATTTGGTACATGTTCATAATCCAGAACTGTAGGACTAGCCAGGTGTGGTGGCGCATGCTTGTAATCCCAGTATTTAGGAGGCTGAGACAAGAGGATCTGGGTTCTCAGCCAGTTTCAGCTTCTTAGTGAGGCCCTCTGCAACTTATTGAGACCCTGTTTAAAATAAAGAATAAAAAATAGGACTGGGGATGTAGCTTGGAGATAGAATGCCCCCGGGTTCCATCCCCAGTACTGAAAAAAAAAAAAAAAAAAAGTTTCTTCTTCCCAGAAAGAATATGGGAGGCAGATTTGTAATAGATCGATGCTAGATGAAGCTGCCAGAGTTGTAGCAGAAGAAGCTAGGCCAGTTCATTGGGAGGCTTTTGCAAGAGGTGGAATGCAGCCCCCACGCCCCTTCCTGTGGCACAGGGCTGCTCCTTCACTGTCTCACAACAGCTGGGCCACCTGGCAGCTCATGGAACACTGCTACGATAGCCAGGGCTCCTTCACCCTCTATCGGGAAAGCCTTGAAACGAGTGGAGCACATGACCTCACGTCCTTCACGTTTCCAGCTCTCTGGTTCACCACACTTCTGTGGGACGTGGGATGGAAGAGCTGATGATCCCTGTAGTACGTCCCCTGTACCTGCCTGTGCAGCAGTGGCTGTAGTGCACATCGGTCCTGCCTGTATATCCTGGTGTGTCCAGAAGAGTAGATTCTGGAGCCCATCGGTCCTGCCTGCATGTCCTGTGTGTCCAGAAGAGTAGATTCTGAGCTGCTGGGAGGGACGGGCACGTTCTCCTCCATGTTTTGGGAGGTTTGTCTCCTCTGACTTCTCGGCTTGTGCAGCCAACAAGCCTCACTGGGATCCCAAGTCCAGGCTCCAGTCTCTGATTCCAGAGCACCCAGCCTCACTTGGATTCACTGATGAATGGCCCGCTTTGAGGCGGCCAGTGTTTGGGAAGGCAGATAAGCTAATTTACACATGTAGTGATAACCCTTTTGAAAGGGCTTAAACACTTTTATAACAGTGCTTAGAAGGCTCCAGTTTGATAAGGCAGGGGAAGAGCCGTCTCAGGCACTGGGCACATCTGAGGATGCCTGGACCAGTAGGACTGTCCCCAGAAACCTTATCAGCAGTCTCATTTTCACTTCTTTGGGTGGAGTGCTAGGCTTTGTTTTCTCTGTAAGGTGCTCAGTCATGGCCAGCCCATTCAGTGACTGGTTTCTGAAATATAGCTTGCACTGCAGAGACCGCAGCACTAACACTCACAGGAAACTGGGTAAAGAGGAATCAGAGAGACCTAGGCTTCCAGTTCTAGTACTGCTTTAGGGAAGTTATAAAGTGATATCTCTGAGGCTCAGGTTCCTTATCTGTCACATTGGGATAATAAGAGTAATTTTCTCCATCACTTTTCCAGCAACAATGGCTCTGGACCTGGGCCAAGTGCACAGAGCCCCGGAGGGATGAGAGATGGACAGGATGAGGGTGGGGCTTGGAGTGTGTTGCAGGGGCAGGAGGATGCTGAAGTCAAGGGTTAAATATAGCAGGAGGTGGCAGTTTAATGAGAGAAATCTAAAAAAGTCACCTCTCTATTCCAGGTAGAAGTGAATGCAGATGATGTCTCTCATATACATATATAACGCTATCAGTATACTTGTGGCTTTTTAATTTGTGAATTATAACAAACACATGGTTTTCTATCTTAATAAACTGAGATTCCTCTTTCTGGGGCGAACTCTCCTCCTTAAAGGGTATTAAGCTTGACAGGTTTTATTCTCCCACTTCCTCTCCCTCCTCCACACCCCTCCCTTCACACTGAACTTGAGCTGCAGGCCCCAGGTAGGAGTCCAGTGAGTCTGTCCTTTTAGCTTGGGAGTTTATTTTATGGCTGGCAGGTGATTGTGTTAACAAGAAATAAACCCCTAGGTTAGTAAATAATGTGATTGTTTAAGATTAGTCTTCAAAAGAAGGCAACCATACTCCTGTAAAAATTTAACCTTATAGCCAGGAAGTGACATTAACATTGGTTAACAGTCTTGCTGCTGCTTATAAACTTAGAAGCAGACCCAGAGCCCAGGAATTCAGTCTGAAACCTGATTCTCTTTTGTTCACAATGAATCACATACATTTGGAAAGGAAGAACATTATAACAACATTCCTATTTTAGCTGTCTCCCTTTACGAAAACACAAATGGAAAATGTTGCCGGTAGTTTTAGATTATCTTTCCTCCGTCCACCCTGGATATTTACTTCCAGAGGCAGAAATGGCTTCTGTACTCAACAACTAAAAAAATTCTGATTTCAGTCTGATGAAATCCTCCCAAAGTATTAACTTTGAAACCTATTGCAGCATGGATCTGGGTTTGGATGGTACATGAGACTAGTACTTGGGAGACTGAGAGAGGAGAATTATAGGTTCAAAGTGAGCCTCAGCAATTTTGGGAGATCCTCAGCAACTTAGCCAGTCAGTCAAAATTTAAAAAAAAGGATGGGGCTGTAGCTTGGAGGTAGAATGCCCCTGAGTTCAATCCCCAGTACCATTAAAAAAAAAAAAAAAAAAAAAGCCAGGTGTGGTACCACAAGCTTGTAATCCCCATACTTGGGAGGCTAAGACAGGAGGATTACAGGTTCTCATCCAGTCTCAGCTACTTAGTGAGGCCCTCTGCAACTTAGTGAGGCTCTGTTTTAATGTAAAGAATAAAAAGTAGGGCTGGGGATATAGCCTAGAGGTAGACTGCCCCTGGGTTAAATCCCCTGTACCAAAAAAAAAAAAAAAAAAAAAAAACCCCAAACCAAAACAACAACAAAAGCCATACATTTTATATACATCATGATTACATAGAGATTCAAATGCAAAAAGAAATTATGCATCTTATACTTGGTGAAATTCATACAGCATAAGAATTTTCTTTTTAAAATTCTGTAAATAAAATGTAGGTCATTTTCTTTCCTCCTTCTAAAAGGACTATTGGGCATACATGTATAATCTTTTTCAATAAAATGAAATTTTTCTTTTTAGAAAAAATTGAGAATTGTATGTTTCTGAAAATGACAGTATTGGTCCTTCTACATCTCTCAGTCTGGCTGGAACCCAATCTGCAATATCTTGAGTTAATTTTTACTTTCTCAGTCTAAATCTCATAATTTTTGCTATGTTAACCTGTTGATTTCCAAATTGAGGCTTGTATGTATAGGTTATGTTCCAAAAAGAAAATTTTAAATTAAAAAATATATATTAAAATGATATAATAAGCCGGGCGTGGTGGCGCACACTTGTAATCCCAGCGTTCGGGAGGCTGAGACCAGAGGATCCGGGTTCTCGGCCAGTCTCAGCTACCTAGTGAGGCACTCCGCAACTTAGTGAGACTCGGTTTCAAAATAAAGAATAAAAAATAGGGCTGGGGGTGTAGCTCAGAGGTAGAATGCCCCTGAGTTCAATCCCTAGTACCGCAAAAAAAAAAAAAAGAAAGAAAAGATATAATAAGCCGGGCGTGGTGGCGCACACTTGTAATCTCAGTACTTGGGAGGCTGAGGCTGAGACAGGAGGACCCGGGTTCTCGGCCAGCCTCAGCTACTTAGTGATGCCCTCTGCAACTTAGCGAGACCATGTTCCAAAATAAAAAATAAAATAGGACTGGAGATGTAGCTCAGAGGTAGAACGCCCCTGGATTTAATCCCTAGTACCACACAAACATCCCCAAATTATTTAATATTAAAATAGATCATGCCAGGCAGGGTGGCACACGCTTATAATCCCAGCATTTGGGAGGCTGAGACAGGAGGATCACAGGTTTGAGGACAGCCTCAGCTACTTAGTGAGGCCCTCTGCAACTTAGTGAGACCCTGTTTCAAAATAAAGAATAAAAAACAGGGCTGAGGGTGTAGCTCAGAGGTAGAATGCCCCTGGGTTCAATCTCCAGTACCATAAAGTAGATCATTATTATAGTTAAGGTAATATAACATGGCACAACATTTGGAGACATGATAATATCTTAACCTTCATAAAACTGAATTTGACTCATCTATTAATCCCCAGATTTACGTATTGGGAATTTTTAAGTTAATATTGTCCTTTGACAGGTTTTAATTCTCTCATTTCCTCCGACTCTTTTTATTTGTACCTTAATAATCTTATGTGTCTCTCTATATTGTTTTCCAGATTACCATCTTGGATGCAAAACGGAGCATGAACATTGGGATATTTCTCAAGCAATTTAAGAAGTAAGATTTTTATTCTCACACGTGGGAAATTTTAGTCACTGTGCAGTCAGCACCCGAGTCCGTGGGTGTGACCGAGGTGAAGTCCGGACTCTAGCCCAGGTGAAAGGCACTCCTCACACCTTCAGATCCTCCTCAGACGGTGGACTCATGAGTCCACTCACGTCTGTCACACCTTCTGCTGTGAAAGCATAATCTATCTAGTGGCTTGAAGTCAGGGTTATTGTCCGGGGTGTCCACTCAGGCCTGACCTGTCGAGGAAGTTCTAGATTCATCTAGTGCAGGTTGGACTGCTGAGGCAAATCACCGTGGAATTCAGGAGCGGGCTCTGCAGGAATTCCAGTGAGACCAAAGGGGATTCCTCTTCTTCTCCCAAAGAAAACTGCTGTCAACCTTTCTGATTTTCTGAGGGAAGAGCCCTCTGAGAGGTTCTCCTGGCCACGGGGCGGCTGTGAGCCTGCCAGACTGAAAAGAAACTGGGATAGGAAGGAGAGTGGGGAGATTTGGTTTAATTTCTACTGGCTTGTGTCCCTCTTGGCACCCAGCAAACGTGACATGGAATGCAATTCGTTGTCTTTTCAAGGTCTCCTCAGTCCATTGTAGAAGATATTCATCAAGGAAAGAGTGAGCATTATGGATCAGAGACGTTGCAAGAATTTCTTAAGCTTTTGCCAGAGCCCGAAGAGGTGAGGTATTGGGCGAGTGAGTTTTGCATTTTAGGAGCGATGAGAAAAGTGTAACGAGTGTCAGACTCACACGGGAAGTGCACCTTCCTGCCCAGAGCCAGAGTTTTCTCACATAAAAGTAAAACGTAGCTGGGCATGGTGGTGCATGCCTATAATCTCAATACATGGGAGGCTGAGACTGGAGGAGTGCAGGTTAGAGGACGGCTTCAACAACTGTGAGACTGTCAGCGACTTAGTGAGACCCTATCTCAAAATAAAAAAGGACTGGGGATATAGCTTGGAGATAGAATGCCTTTTGAGTTCAATCCCCAGCAACACACACACACACACACACACACACACACACACAAATGTAAAATGTGGCCCAGTAGAAAGAGCAAATTTATGGAGTCTCAGAGTCTCTTGGTTCAAATCTAGCTGCACCTTGATTGAAAAGCTTGGGCAAGGTTCATAACTCATGAACTTTAGTTTCCTCACCTGTAAACCGAGAATAATGACCCTTACATCATTGGGCTGCCAGGATGACTAAACCCTGTTTATGCATCCAGCGGGCTGCCTCGCACGAGAGAGCTCAGTAAATTCAAGTTTTCCATCATCCAAAGATAATTTTTGCCTAGGGTGAACCTGGATTATTTATAATAGATACATTTTTTAAGAGAAAAAGGAAATGACCATTTTTGGATAAAGATGCTCCCCAAATTAGGAGAGGAAACTATTGCATAATTGAGTGAAAGGTAGAAATTGCTACGATAGCAAAAAGGACTATGATATAAAGACATTTATTTAGTTTGGACCAAACTTACCGAATTATCAATTGGTTAGGAGATTGATAGGAAGAAACAGAATAATTTTATAAAAGATTCCAAAGTTGTGATAATATTGTCCTTTATTTCTGAGGAAAAATTCAGTAGGAAATTACACAAATACATGGGCTTATAAGCTTAAATAAAACAGTATAGAATCACTTACTATGTAAGTAAAAATAAAAGACTTTGGGTAAATAAAAAGTAAGGATGACTTTTCATATAAATAACTTCACACATACTGCTGGCTCCTCCCTCCCCCAACCCACTCTTTCCCAGACATAATTTATGGTACTTGACTTTTAGCGCAGTTAATAACAATGAGAGAGATGGATTGGTGCTTTTTCTTCTATGTTGATTGGTGTTAAATCCACAATGCTGACTATAGGAGATTAGTGGGAAACAAGACTCTAGTTATATCTACATACATCTAATAACCTGAGGCTCGCTGTCTACCTCAGGTTTTCTGTTTGAAAATTAAGTGTAATTTACTTAAGCCTGGATTAATTAATAGCACTTATTAATGTTAGTGAAGGGTCTTAAAGTCTTAAAGAAAAAAAAGAAAGGTATATTCAATCATAATTTACCCTGGATTTTACATACTAAACAGTCCCTAATCTTTCTGTTCTTTCTTTTTGTCAAGAATAGGAGTTCTAATATGTCAAGATGGGCAGGGTTTAATTAATTTGAATTTTAAGATTTATTTGCTTAGCCAGGTGTGGTGGCCCAGTCTTGTAATCTCAGTACTTAGGAGGTTGAGACAGGAGGATTGCAGGTTGGTGGCCAGCCTCAGCAACCCTGTGAGGCCCTCTACAACTTAGTGAAACCCTGTTTCAAAATAAAAAAATAAAATCAGGCTGGTGATGTAGCTCTGAGGTAGTATGCCCTTGAGTTCAATCCTCAGTACCACCACCAAAAAAAAAAAAGATTTATTTGCTTTGGGGCTGGGGATGTAGCTCAGTGGTAGAGCGCTTGCCTGGCATGCAGGAGGCCCTGGGTTTGATCCCCAGCAGCAAAAAATAAGCAAGATAAAAAAGATTTATTTACTTTCTGGACTCTTTTTCCGGCTTGGGCTTCTCCCCTGACTCCTTAGGATTCCTGTATGTACCCACCCCTAACTGACCTCACGGCTTTTTTTAAGTGAGGATGAAATTTAATGGTGCGCATGAAGTGCTCCAGAAAGCTCCAACTAATGTCTAAATGAAAGTGAAGCTCAAGGGAGGCTGCCACTTTCACACCACGAATATCTTCATTTCTCATTTAAATTTCAGAAGTGATTAGAAAATGCAAAGGGGATTTTCAAAGAAGATTAGCTATCAATCAAACCCCTTACATTTTAAAAAACTCCTTTTTTTAGAGTTGTGTGTGGGATCTAATTGGAAAGGAAGAGTATGCTAGCGGCTAGAAGAGGAAGACCTGCCCCAGTACTGCCCCACCCCCAGGCTCTCACCCCAGTTAGCTGATGGAGGTGCACCCTGGGCCTGGGCTCCCCGGTGCTTCTGCAGCCCCAGAAGCAGGCCAGAGCTCCTGCTGCTGTGGGTCACCTTCCGTCTCAGTATCTGACCAGCGTGGTCACACTTCTTCTCGTTGACATTATTCACTCTGGCCTACAGCTTGCCACACCCTCCAAACTCCCTGGGAGCTTCCTTCCACAGAAACACTCCCACAGTCCCCAGGATGCCCTCCCTGAGCGCTCTGGACCCTTGTGCTCAGAAGGGGTCGCAACGAGAGCAAAGCTGCCTCGTGGCTCATGCTCCAGTGAGAACAGATTGCCCGATTGTGACTGTGCTGTGGCCCTGGGCACCACCAGACTCGGGGCCAGCCCTGGAGTCTCTGGGCCTCCCGATTAGAGGATGGGGATGAGGCCAGGAAGGAGGCAGGGCCCAGTAAGAGGTTTAGGAATGTTGATCAGTGCAGAGGTATGTGTGAAACCACGTTTACTAAGACTGCAGTGTAATGTCCTGTACTTCTTTGTAGCACCAGAAAGGGTTAAACATTTATCAAATGCCCTCATGGGCCAGGCACTGGAGAGGGCAAAATAAAATGAAGCCAGATGTATTTAAGCACTCATCCTGGTGCTGGGCACATAGAACGTCAATCAATCACAGCTGGGATTATTGTGTGTATTTTTGTTTTTTTTTCATTTAATCCTTGCAGTGACATTATAAGATACTCCTCATTTTACAGATGAGAAACTGGCTCATGGGTTAGGTGGTGTCATGTGACTGCTGGTGTTGGGAGGGGGTGGACTTGAACCCTGATCTCTCTCACCTTGGAGCCGTCCTTTCTGCCGTCCTCCACCACCTCCCCTGGGGGAAGGAAGGGCAAAGGTTGTCAAAACTGTACCTCGCATGCTGCTGCCTCCCTTCCCATCACCTCTGCCATCCATCCGGAGCGCTTGTGTGTCACTCGAATAATACTGTAATCTTATCAGCAGGCTGAAAAAGATGAGCGGAAACGGCCCTTTCTCTACCGCCTTCTCAGCTGACCAGCCAACTAATTTGTTGTTGTCAAGAATTTCTCTGCCCTTCACTATAAATCTTTTATCGGGTGTGTTTGTTCATCTTTCTTCCCCTGTGTGGTTAACACTTGCAGAGGGAGAAGGTAGGCCCAGAAATCAAGGCCCTGCGAATGCTGTGGTCCAGCCGAGTGCCGCCATGCCAGAGAGGGGACGCGGGGAGGAGTGGTGCCCCACCGCCTGGTGGCCAGTCCTCCCTTTGCTGCAGGAGTGCCCATCACCTCCTCCGTGTCTCCTGGGTGTAAGGCTAGAAGGTGCTAGAAAATTCCTGTTCTCTCTGGTCTTTGTTTTGGGGGCTTTTTTTTTTTTTTTCTTTTGCAGTGCTAGGGATGAAACCCAGAGTCACACACTTGCTGAGCGTGTGCTCTGTCACTGAGCTACATCCCCAGCCCCTGGACATGTTCGTTTCCTCTTCCTTACCCTCTTCATTTGCCCTGACAGGGAGGAAGCCGGGTGGGGTGGGGGGGCTTCTGTCTGGGAAGTCCTGCCATTTCAAGCCTGCAAGTAGAATTGGTTAGGACACAGGGGCCCGGCTTCTGGGCATGTGTGAGTTGTACAGAGCATGCTCTTGCTCTTAGGACAGAAACCAGGCAGAGCTGGGGTCATAATGAGAGTCTCCTGGCTTAGCCAACAAAATTATGCGTAACAATGTTTAATAAATGCTTTTTGATAATGATGAGAATGCATGATAATTACAGGGTTTGTTCACCTCTCTTTTTTACTTCCCTACCACTGGGAAGGTACAGTAATCCCTCTTAATGAACATAAGTCTCATTTTGAAATAGAACAAGAAACTATACACATGGCATTCAGATTAAATACTGTCTATCACTATTCTCTTGAAATCTATAAACAGTTTTAGCCTTTTACATAAGCAAAAGGAGATTAATCACTGCTAACAATGTAGCACATGTTTAATAGAAAGATTTAGCAAGTTTACTTAGCATGACCTGTTCTTACATTTTAGACCAAAATCTGGACTATTATTTCCAGAAGCTTTGTACATGGCACATATAGGGTCTCTCAAGAAGTACAACCCCATTTTGCCCCTACCCATATATAGTGAATTGTTAGACTCTGCTTCCGGAGGAATCAGAATTCACCCTAGGGATTGCTCAGTTCAGAAACCAGCCACTGATTTGGGTTTAGCTGAACCCAAAGTACTGTATGCTCTTACAGCTAGTAAGGCTAAAAATGGTAAGTTGACTTTGTGACCCGGTAGGTAGGGCAAATGCAGTTTTATCAATGGTTGTCTTCAGCTGGGTGTGGTGGCACATGCCTGTAATCCCAGTACTTGGGAGGCTGAGAGGGGAGGATCGTAGGTCCTCAGGCTTTTTCCCTGTTGTTCCCCTCCCAGCTGCAACAGAGTAAATGTAGAGGGTAGGGAAGAGGAAATAAACATGTCCAGGGGCTGGGGATGTAGCTCAGTGGCAAAGCACATGTTTAGCATGTGTGTGTGGCCCCAGGTTCCATCCCCAGGACAGCAAAAAACAAAAGCAAAGGCCAGCATTTTAAGCCTTCCTTAAGCCTCAGCAACTTAAGGAAGTCCTCAGCAGCTTAGAGAGACCCTGTTTCAAAATAAAATAGAGCTGGGGGAGTAGCTCAGAGGTAGAATACCTCTGAGTTCAATCTCAGTATTCTCCTCCCACATGTGCACAAGTGGCTATTTTCTGCTCTAAAAATCAGGCTGAGGGTGTAGCTCAAAGGTAAACCACTAGCTTAACATGCATGAGCCCCTGGGTCTAATCCCTGCATGGGGGTGGGGGAGATGGAGGGAGGTGGAGGGGTTGGAAGAGAATTCTTAATACTAGGGTGTGAATTTGCACTGTTACATTTTATTTTTTCAAATAACCGAAGTAGGTTTTCAGTTTGTAGATCTTGAGAATTCTCCTTTATGCTTTTGAATTACGATTTCTTATTTTTCAAGGGACTTAAAATCATGTTATTAATCATAACGCAGGGAATGGAAGAGAGTAAGCTTTATAAACAATAATAGAACCAGGGGTGTAGCTCAGAGGTCAGGGTATGCTTAGCATGTGCAAGGCCCTGGGTTCAGTCCCTAGCACTAAATAATAATGATCATGATCGTGTGTTAAGTACTTAATGGGAACAGTTAGCAGCACAGATGGATTGTGTGCTTCACTAAGGGTACTAAGGTACTACTTACCATAAAGACTTTTGTTGGGAGACTCCATTAACTGTGGCCTTAGAAGTGGTTTTGCCATTGGCTCAGTCCAGTCCTCTGTGGGGAAGGCACGACTTGCTTCTCACGCAGTTTGAGAACTTTCTCTTTGCCTCTACTTCCATCTGTCAGCTGTTTGGCAATCTACTTATGCCAGAACCTTCCTTTTTGACTCTTTATTACAGTGAAAAGAATATTTGTGTGCATAAGACCTTTATTTAGTTTAATTTTTATAACAGCAATGCATGTTCATTGTAGATATTTTAGAAAATAAAAACGAGCAGCAGAAGAAAATAGCTGTAGTTATTACATATTATCCTGTTGCCTGGTATATGCAGGGCCTTTTCATTTTTTTCTCCTGTATGTAAGTGTGTGCAGGGGAGACACTTTTTAAAATTTTTATAGAAATGTACATGCTATTTTATTACCTGGACTTTGCATAGGAAGAAATCATTTTATAACTATTTTACCTTATTTTAATTTCGATTAGTATGTATTAGTTATACAGATTAATGGGGTTCCAGATGATATTTCTGTATACAGTGTGGACTAGTTACATTCAGCTTCCCTTTATTCCTCTTCTGTCCCCTTCCCAATCCCTGATAATCACTGTTCCACATTCCAGTCCTTTTTTTTTAAGCTTCCATATATGAGAGAAAAACATGCAGTACTTACCTTTCTGTATCTGGCTTACTTCACTTAATAATGTCCTCTAGTTACATCCATTTTGCTGTAAATGATGGGATTTCATTTGTTACGGCAGAATAATGCTCCTTTGTGTATATATGCCATGTTTTCTTTATCCGTTCATCTGTTGATGGGTACTTAGGCTGATTCCATGTATTAGCAATTGTGAATAGGGCCACATCATAGGAGGAAATCTCAACATTGATCTTTTGGTTGTTTAAGCAGTTTTCCTTTTTACCTTCCTATTGGAGAGCCAGCACCTACTCACCTCAAAATAACAATTGTCCAGGCTGGCCCTGATGGCGCATGCCTATAATCCCAGTATTTGGGAGAACCACAGGTTCAAGGCCAGGCTCAGTAACTTAGCAAGACCCTTAGCAACTTAGCAAGACTCTGTTTCCAATAAATAAATAAATAAGTAAATAAATGGCTGGGGTTATAGCTCAGAGGTAGAATGCCCCTGGGTTCAGTCCCCAACACACACACGCACACACACACACTGAGTCTGGGGGTGGAGCTCAGTGGTAGAGCACTTGCTTAGCATGTGTCAGGCCCTCAGTTTCATCCCCAGCACCACAAAACAAAACAAAAAAAGATAGAATAGTCCCTTTGTATAACCTTTGATATGTGAAGTAGAATTGGACCAAAGAAAGATCTGCATTAGACCTTACCCAGTCTGAGTATTTTAAATCCAAAATACTTAATAATAAGATTTTCTTCACTTATGGTTTAAAGTGTTACAATGACTATCCACTTCTCCCAAACAATGACATCACTTCCAGATGATTTCTTACAGGAAATTTTCTTCCTTAGAACTGATCCTGTTCTAGTGTCTCCCTTTAGTGACCTGCCTGAGGATTCTAGTGGCTCCAGCTCTCTTGGGTATTGGGGACTGTATGTCTATATTACACAAGTGACACTAGCTCATCTCCTTCAAATTGGCACTTGTTTTTTTCTTTTAAAATACAATTAGGGCTGGGGGTGTAGCTCAGTGCTTAAAGCCTGCATTTGATCTCCAGCATGGCAAAACAAACAAACAAACAGAAGGAAAAACAATGTGGTGGTAGTTAGTTGTGATCATTTCCTTTTCTGTCTTTTTTTAAGTTCTATATTCTTATTAATTTGAATCCTATTTTCTTAGAATTCTAAGATGTGATTTAAAATCTTAAATGTTAATCATAAGTGATTTTTCTTCTCTATCTCCCTTTCCATTTGTCTTTTAGGTAAAGAAGTTAAAAGCATTTAGTGGTGATGTGTCCAAGCTATCCCTGGCAGATTCCTTTCTGCACTACTTAATTCAGGTGCCAAAGTAAGAATAATAGTCACTGATTATTGCTCTTTGCAGAGTAAGGCTTTTTAAATTGACATTGAATTCTACAGTTTTACTTTTTATTTTTCAGCTATTCACTTCGGATCAAAGCCATGGTGCTAAAGAAGGAATTTTTGCCTTCTTTTTCTTCCCTGTATAAAGATATAAAAACTTTAAGGAATGCTACAAAAGGTAAGTGAATACATGATCCTCCTTACAATTTATTTTTATTAATTTTGGAGGCAGTTTTTTTTTTTTTTTAAGAATTCAGTTGAAATTAGAAATGGAAAGTCCCATTTCTTTTTTTTGTGGTACTGGGAATTGAACTCAGAGGCATTTTACCTCCGAGCTATACCCCCAGCCCTATTTTTTATTCTTTATTTGGAAACCGAGTCTCACTAAGTTGCAGAGTGCCTCACTAGGTAGCTGAGGCTGGCCTCGAACCCAGATCCTCCGGTCTCAGCCTCCCGAATGCTGAGATTACAAGCGTGCGCCACCACTTTTTTATTCTTTATTTGGAAACAGGGTCTCACTAAGTTGTGGAGTGCCTCACTAGGTACCTGAGGCTGGCCGTGAACCCGGATCCTCCAGTCTCAGCCTCCCAAATGCTGGGATTACAAGCGTGCGCCACCACGCCCAGCTGAAAGTCCCATTTCTGACACAGCCTAAAAAGGGAAATTAAATATAACTAGGGATGCATTTAAAGTTTATTTCCATTTACTTTTTTTTCTCCTAATGAATATTAATTTGCCTGTTATCTTCCCATTAAAGTTTCTTTCATCTGGGGCTTTGGCATCCACCTTGCTGGTTGCAGCTTGCTCTCTCTCCTCTCCTCGGATAGTTTTCTGTGTGTGGCGTGGTGTGTGGCCCCTACGCAAAGCCTGCGTCCCTCCCTGCTGCGTCTCCTCCCTGCTCTAGTCTCTGTTGATGGCCACCCCGGCTTTTTCAGAAGCCAACCTCCTTTCCAGGCCTCAACAGCGAGACTCCTCTGCCACAGTTTCTGATGTTTCTGGTCTCTGGTGTCTTCTCTCCAGACTCCAGCAGTGGGTGGGCCGTTTGCCTTTGAAAGGGGCGAGTTGGTAATTTTCACTAGATTATTGGCTGCCCAGACCACTCTAGATTTGCTCTGCTGTCTCGGGAGGATGGGGCCTTCATTTCTGACCCTGACAGCGCTGAGAGCGCAGGTCCTGGCGGTTCCCAGGTGCATTCTCCAGCTCTTCCGGAGCTGCATGCTTCCCAGCGTTCCTCAGCACCAGCCTGATCTGGATTTCTAGCTGTTGTAGAGCCGACTATTCCTATTTGGTTTTCTTGTGTTGAAATAAAAGGATTCTCTTCAGTCTGCCATATTTTCCTCATTTTAGAGAGGACATAAGAATGAAAAAGAATTTTTCTTTTTCAATGTAGAGGACTTACCAAGGCAGGAACTTGGGGAGGATTGTTCTTCCTGTTCAAATAGCCATGGAAGAACGTGTTTTCATATTAAGCAGTGTGAACTTGTGGGCATGACGGAAACATTTCTTATCTGAGTAACCTTCCAAAACTGGCCTTCTTAGATAACAAAATATAGGCAGTGATCCAAATGTAATTTTTTGAAAGTAATATCAGACTTAACTAGAGAATATTAACTTAAAATATCATAGATGACATTTTATTATCTATATATATTTTAATTTTAAAAGTCAGGTTTTCTCTTTAACTTTTCAAATATATTTTAAAAAATTCTAAATTATGTTTCCATAAATGTACAAGAGCTTTGGTGGTAATAAAAGAGCTAGTTTACCAACATATTACAATAACTTCCTTTTTAAAGCTTTTGGCCAATCCAAATTAAATGCATAGCTTTGAATAAATGGAAAGATGCTCTGGGTGCCAGGGCCCCAAAGGTTGGTGTTTTGCGAGTTATTTACATGTCATCTCGGCCTGGTTTTTTTTTTTTTTTTTTTCCTTATCTCTTCCTAACTCATTGGCTAAGCAAAGTGCTGCTTACTGTTTTCATATTCCATAGAGTCTCAAAGACAAGGGACGATGAAGGAAAAAAATTAAAGAAATAACTATGGAGGAGAAGAAAGTGAATCCCTATAATACAGTGTACTGCCTATCGTTAGGCTTTTGTATTTTCTGCTACTTGAACTTTTTCCTTTCTGAACTATTTTATGATAGCGAACCGCCCTACACGTTTGGTCCCCAGTTAAAGGCTGTGCTGTGGCTTGCCAGTGCTCACAGGCTGCCCTTGGGATGCTCTAGTATGCGCTGCTTTCTTCCTTTGTGCAGTCTCTGCATGTAGCTTCGGGTCAGAGCTGGCTTCAGAGGCACTTGCACGGGGATGTGGCGGTGTCCTCTGTGCACGCACGTTGGGAGGGAGGTTCTCTAAGGCCCCTCGGTGTGTTCTTTTTGACAGAGCTGATGTCTTGTGAGGAGCTGCACTCGATACTGCACTTGGTGCTCCAGGCTGGGAATATCATGAATGCAGTAAGTAGAACCCAATGCAGTTAAACTGTCGTGTTTGCAGTCTTGTTTGTCTGTCTAAAGGCATAATATATTTCTTTCCTTGCTTTATCTTCTTTAGGGAGGCTATGCTGGCAACGCAGTGGGATTTAAACTGTCTTCTTTGCTCAAATTAGCAGACACAAAAGCAAACAAACCTGGCATGAATCTTCTGCACTTTGTCGCACAGGTACATGAAAGTGATGAATTCTGGGAGAGAGTGGGCATGAATCCCCCTTGGAGGCAGTGAAGGTTTCCCAGACATGGGATGGGTGTCCAAGTTAGGAAAGGACAGGGCGAGCTGCATGAAGGTTTGGTTTGCAGAAGGCTAATTTGCAGATTCCTGAGTTGTGCTGCACCAAGGGTGGGAGGGCTAGAAGGGAGGAGGTGAGTGAGGCAGAAGCTGAGGAAGCCTGTCACAAAGGATTCAGACATCAGAGATGGGAAATTTGGATTTCATGCTGTAGCAATGGGGAGCCGACAGAAGTTTTCACACAGCCCGATGGCATGACTCGGTATTTTGTTTTTAGGAAAATAAGGCACTGCAGAGGCTGGCTTGGAGTGGAAAGAGAGCTAGAAATAGGGATGCATCTTGGTGGACAGGGATGCTGTTTGGGCAGAGCCGGGGGTGGGGCGGTGCAGTGGCCAAGGGGATAAAAAACAGAGGACTGGCTCCTGAAATGCTCCTGGTGTGGAGGGGGCCAGACTTGTGACCAGCTATGCGTCGAGAGGCTCCTCTTCTTTTCTTTGTGAACTGTGCATCACAGTGCCTGGCTGCCATTATAGAGTTTGGGGTCTGACCCTATATCTGGCTTCTTTTCTTCTGACGCTGGGGATTGAACCCAGGGCTTTGTGTACGCTTAGCATGTGCTCCACCGTAAGACCCTTCATCTGGTTATGGAGCAGTGCTAACCAGGCCTCAAAACCAGGTAACTGAGGGGGCCAAAGGAGATAAGCCCATAAAGTACTTAACTCAATGTCTGGCAAATAGTAAACTCTGTAAATAACACACACTACTGTTACCGTATTCTTCTGAAGACAGAGGGCCATGTTTAACTCAGTACTTGGTTGTGTTTTGTTGTGTTTTTTTTGTGGTACTGGCAATGGAATCAGGGTCTCACACATGTTAGGCAAGCGCTCGATCACTGAGCCACACTCCCAGCCCTCAGCATGTGATTGAAAAGTTAATTTTCAGGGCATTGAAAGAAGAAGCTGAGCTGGGCGTAGTGGTGCACTCCTGTAATCCCAGTTCTTGGGAGGTTGAGACAAGACGATCGCAGGTTCGTGGCCACCCTCAGCTACTATGTGAGGCCCTCCATAACTTAGTGAGACCATTTCAAAATAAAGAATAAAAATAGAGTGGGGTATGTAGCTTAGAGGTAGAATACCCCTGGGATCGATCTCCAGTACCACTGGGGAAAAAAAATGGAGAAGAAAAGAAAGGAGGAGGAGGAGGAGGAGGAGGAGGAGGAGGAGAAAGAGGAGGAGAAAGAAATTATTGTTGAAGTTGAGTTGGGCATGGTGGTGCATGCATGTAATCCTAGTACTTGGGAGGATGAGACAGGAGGATCACAGGTTTGAGGACAGCCTAAGCAAGTAGCAAGACTCTCAGCAACCTAGCGAGACCCTCTTTCAAAACAAAAAATAAAATAGGGCTGAGGGTGTAGCTCGGAGGTAAAATGCCCCTGATTCAATCCCCATTACCGCAAAGAAGTAGTAGTAGTAGTTGTAGTAGTAGTAGTTGTGTTCCATGTCCAGTGTGGATTGCAGTGTGGACTGCAGATCTCTTTGAGACCCATGTGTCCAGCTGCTGTGTGTCATCTGGTCCCTGTGCATGTGGGCAAGTCTCCTGAGTCAGTAATGCCTCCCTCCTCCCTGCCTTCCACTCATCCTCCCCACACGTAAAGAATCCAGACGCCCCCACTTCTGTGTACCTTCTGATTAAACTTGGTTTGCAAACTGGTTTAGCAGCTAGAGGCCTTCCAGTCATGTAAAGGCACACTCATAGGCACGGTTGGTATTTAGGCAATACGTATTGGATTCTCTTAGAAACAATGGGCCCGGCTAAGCTGCCACCTCCTTCCATTGAGTTTCAGCGCACGTGAATCGTGGTTCACTAGTTCACGTTACCATCAATTGCTCTGGGAAATTAAATGTATCTGGAGAGCAGGGGAGTTCTGGAAAATCTTACTAAGAATACCAGAGGTCATGTCTCAGTGAATCATTTCAAATGTAGCAAGCTGAAAAACAGGCAGTGATTTCAAGTTCCTTTAATCCCTAAGAAAGTGATTTCCTTCCAGTTTTATCCATTCAGTGAGGTGGAAAAAAATTCTGTTTTTGTTCCAGGAAGCCCAAAAGAAAGATGCCATTCTCCTCAACTTTTCTGAAAAGTTGCGCCATGTCCAGGAGGCTGCAAGGTAAGCAGGGGAGACCCAAGGTGAACTGTGAGAACTCAGCTTGTTTTAGCTGCCATCTGAGGAAAACTGCTGAGTAGTTACAACTTTTGGACTCAAGTCTGAACTTTAAAAAGTCTTCTCTTGTTGAACTTTCAGGCCTTCTTTTTGTTTGCTTAAGAGTGTGTGTGCGCACGCACCCTCTGGGGGGTTTTTGAAAAAACCCTGACCTTTATTTTTTAAATATTAGTAAAAACTATTTTACTCCATTCTAAAGAATATCATCAGTTTAAAAAAATATGGATTAAGAACTTCAAATCCTTCCACACCCAAAAGATGGAGTTCAAACAACACAAGCTTATTACCATGGGAGTTGGTCTATATCAGTCAAATTTTCAAGGCCATACATCAGGGTTTCCTTGTAGAATCTAACATGGTACATTTATTTTCTATTGCATTAAAAGGGGTTGGAAACACACCAAGAGCTATGAAAGGATTTGATTCTAAACTAGTCACTCAACTTTACAGAGAAAGTATCTACCTAATATAAAGCTCTCATTACATAACTCTGATTTGCCTCTAATCCTAATATAGATGTATGCTTTCATGTAGGCATAAGCTGTGTATACATGCTATTTGAGTTCTGTGTTTTTCATTTTATAATTCATATGCATGCATCCCATGACAGATGCTTGAAATAACTAGCTCTCTGAGAAAAAAGAGCCCTGGTTTGTAGCATTTTCTGATTCCCATGTCATAAATACCGCTGCCCTGGCTGATGTCAGTCTGCCAATACGGAGTTACTGGATGCAGGATGGGGAGGAGATCCCCCCCGGTTGGCTCTCATGAGTCGGCTCAGTTTGCCACTTCATGGATCAGTCCAGGTGATATCATGTGCTTATTATGTGAGTGACGACGGCCAGCTATGGACCATCCACATATAAACAAGTGCACCATAGCTCGTAGCCCTGTCACTGACTATTATCTCACTGTGACCGACTTTATGGACATCTAACCACAGATTACCTGTCTTTCCCAAAGGGCGATTATCAGCGCGAAGGTATAAACAGTTTATAATTGATGTTTACAGGTCACCTGATTATTCTCCAAAAAGAACAAACATCTTATAAGACATGGACTGTTTTGCTTTTTAATTACTAGAAGAAACCTCTGTGGGAATATTTTTACTCTGACTAGTATAGAGATATTACTAAGAGATATATAAGGAGGAATTACCATTTCATTTTGTGTGTGTGTGTGTGTGTGTGTGTCTGTGTGTATGTGTGTGTGTGTCTGTGTGGTGTGTTATGGGAATTGAACCCAGGGGCATTCTACCTCAGAGTTACACTCCTAGCCTTATTTTTTTTTTTTTAATTTTGAAACAGGGTCTCCCTAAGTTGCGGAGGTCCTCACTAAGTTGCCGAGATTGGCCACAAACCTGCAATCCTTCTATCTCAGCCTCCCAAGTATTGGGATTACAGGCGTGCACCACCACACCCAGTCACCATTGCATTTTTGAACTGACATATCTGGTCAGAGTAGAATTGGGAGTTTCACTGGATGTTGTCTTAGAAAAGCCCTTTACAGTAAGGACTGCTTATTTGAAACGGAAGATGGAATACATGGTGAGGTACAGGGCATCAATGACCCATAAAGGTAGAAAACTATTGCACAAAGGGAAATTGGAATCCCCAGCGGAAGCATGAATGCATCCCAATGTATGAATGTTACCTGGAGTTTAGGTTTCACCTGCTCGATTTACCAGGAGACAAAAACCTCCTCATGTTCTACTAATGCTCATTTTATTATGTTGTGCTGGAGATTGGACCCAGAGGCATTCTACCACCAAGCCACACCTCCCAGCTCTATTTTTTTAATTGTTTATATTTAAACAGTCTCACAAGGTTGATGATAATCTCAGTAGGTACTGAAGCTGCCCTCATACCTCAGATCCTCCTGTCTCAGCCTCCCAAGTACTGGGATTATAGGCATGTGCCACCATGCCTGGCTTTAATGCTCAGTTCATGTAGATGACAAAGGCATTGTAATCAATCCAGCTATTTACTTGCCGAATTATCAGCAGCGTTTTAGGTCCAAGTAAGATGCAAAGAGCTTGTGCTGGCTGTGGCCAGCAACGTGAAGTCAGCTTAGTATCTCTATGGGCCCCTCAGTATCAGGACCGTGTCCATGGCATGGCTCTAGTGAATTAGAGCTTTCTGACTGAGCAAAGTGTGTCTCCCAGAGCTCAGCCAGCTTTTAGTTTTAATACTTGTTGTGTAAAGGTGCCTAGTTTCAGACCTAGTTTATGAAAATCTTCAAAAAGTCCCGTGCTTTTGGATCTTACACATGCAAGAACAAAGCAACAGCCTGCTCTCTTTGATTCAGCATGTGCTTTTAGGAAGCAATCACCTCTTTAAAAAAAAAAAAAAAGCAGGTGGAAACTCAGGAATCTAAACACGGGCAGATCTTGGGTCTGGGTTGATGTGACTTTGTGACACAGGGCTTCCTTGTGCCAGCTGCCCACTCTCCCCCTTTCTTCTTTTAGATTATCTCTGGAAAACATGGAGGCTGAACTTCACTCGCTCTTTGTCAGGACGAGATCACTAAAGGAAAACATCCAGCGAGACGGGGAACTTAGTCAGCAGATGGAAGATTTCCTACAGGTTCGTAGGTGACCCAAGGCAGTTCCTCTAATCTCATCTTCCACCAGCCCGAGTGAGTGCAGGGAACTTTGTGTCCTGATGCCCCTTCCTTGCAGAGGAAAGCCACTAGGGTCAGAAGCCAAAGTGTCTGTTTAGGGACGGGGCTTCTGGGTATCATTGCTCAGTCTGCATGATGGCGCCGCCTCAGTGAGCTGGTGTCAGCCTAGGGCGCTTACACTTGGAATTTGCCTGGCAACTCCAGTTTGGGTTCTAAACCAATCAAACTTTTGGATGACAGCACAAAGTTCTACAGAAATTAACCAGATACCTCTTAGAGCTCTGGCTGTTCCTCCTTCACTTGTTTATATGGAGGAGACAAGCCATGTTTTGGCAAGATTTCCAACGAGAGTGGCAGAACACACACACACACACACACACACACACACACACACACACACACTTGCTATGCCTATCAACACCCGAATACATCAACCCCACAGGGTGTGTCCGGAGCTGCTCCAAATAACATCAACAAAAAAACAGCAGAGTGGACATGTTTGTGACAGCTCATTGTGACTCACTAATCACATAGTCTGACATACTTCTTTTATCTTCCTTATTAAAAAAAAAAGTGGCACCATCTCATGCTTTTGTCTTCTGTGAAGTGGTGTGCTACCTTGAGACCCCCTGGGCACTGGGCAGGAGCAGGGGTCCGGAGGCTGAACCACCAAAGCCTTTGCACATTAATAGGGCTACTCTGAACTATTATGATAGCCGGTTCACGTCGGCAGACACTGGATTTTGCTTGGCTCCGCTGTGAGTTTATTATTATCATTAAACATGTGCTCCATATTTGTTTTCAAGTATTACCAACCTCTCGTTTTCACTTTCAGACACATACATTTTTCTCAAAGTGCAGTAACAAAGCAAATACCAGCAACAGCAGCACAAGAACACAAAACAGTAGTAAATGCAACCAGTTGTACCAGACTCAGAAATCCAAGAATTAGGACCATCACGGTTTAGATTCGGGTTGTTGGGCTGGGATTGTGGCTCAGTGGTTGAACACTTGCCTGGCATACACCCCTGGGTTTGATCCCCAGAACTGCAAAACGTTAATAAAATGGAGATTGTAGTTGTATCATTTCCTTCCAGGTTCTTAAGTATTAATATCATATACTAACTTTCTTTCAGTACTGGGCATCAAACCCAGGGCCTTACATATTCTAGGGTTAGGGTTAGGGCTGGACCACTGAGCCACACTGCCAGCTCTATCTTATGTTAAATCTTAATATAGAAAGGCTTAGAATGAAGAGTGGCTCTTCCTTCTCCCCTTCTCCAGACTGCACTTCAAAGTCCACCATGTTTTAACCCTTTAAGCTCTTCTTTTTGGTTTTGTTATTTTGCAGTGCTGGGGATCAAACCCAGGGCCTGGCATATGCTAGGAAAGTGCTCTACCACTGAGCTATACCCCTACCTCAATAGTTATTTTTATCTCTACAAATAAAATGTGCCACGTAGCCATGTATTTTTTTCTTTTAAAGTTGACTTTCTTCAAGTTAATTTCTTAAGTAGAGATAAAATTTCTTAGGGCGAGTTAGGATCAGGCCATGCAGGGCCCTGAGTGCCAGTCTGAGAACTTTGAACTTCTTGTGGTAAGCATCAGGGAATCAGTTGAGGTTTTTGGAGCAGAAGGATGCTAGGAACATGTGTTGTGCAGATCTGTGTCAGCATTTTGACCCCTTGGGCAAGACATAGTGGGTACATTGGTTTGGGACTTGGGTTCTTAACAGGCACATTAGAGCTGGAAATTGAATTCGATGCCACAACTGTAACTCTCATGTCATCTTCCTTTGCTAGCTCAGCTTTTCCTTTGTGCCCCTAATTGTTTTGGGCTCATGGCATGAAATTCATCCGTGGTTACTTTTCAGACCCATATTCAGAGTGCTCCACTACATTTAGGCCTTTCCTTCCTGGCCCTCTGGCTATCCCCACGGGGTCTACAGAGGAGCCGTGCGAGGTGGAGCTAAGCTCCGGGGTAGGTTTTTGTCAGGAGGCCTGTTTTTCTGCAGTGGAGCTGTTCTTGGCTGGAGTCCATTCCCCCCCCCCCCCCCCCCCGAGGAAGAATGACAGGCAGAGATTTATCCTTGCATGAATACCCTTCTCTCCATAAAGAAAAATATAGTGCAAAGATGCACATCGCCTTGGGCTACTGACTCAGATGCTTACGCTCTCTGGTATTTGGTTTCCTAAATAGTTTTGGTTTCCTACTACCTCTAGAATGTGTTTGGTTAAGAAAAGGGCCTGTAAGGGGGATAGTGGTTGGAAGGGGTGGGAGGTGGCGAGCCTTGAAGGAATTTCTCTTTAGGTTCTGTAGCTCACCCAACGTGCTCAGACAGTAGCTCCCCTCCTCAAAGGTGAGCGGCCTGTGACTTTCCCATCTATAGGCCCGAAAAGAAGTGCTTCAGATGTAAGCCCTTACTAGGATTCATGTGATTTCATAATGGAACATACTCCGTACATCCCTTCTTCATGTATGTTTTACCTCCATGGGACTTCAGTGTAATCCCAAATACTCAGTCTTCCAGGGGACTGAGGGAGTCCTGCAGCCCTGTTAACCATACCACCTCCTGTGACCCCTGTGTGTGGCAGATCCCATCCTAAAAGAACTCACCAAGGAAAAGCAAACTTCTTCCACCCCTACCACTAGATTGCAGCAGTACTAGAATCTGTAGAGGCCTTGGAGACTTCTGTGCTCTAGAAGAAAAAAATAAAATAGTAAAAAGAGGGGATTTGTATGGGACCCTAATACCGTGGAACCCACCAGAATCTCCTAAGGAGCTTTAGTAAGATATCTATGTGGGGTCCACCCCAAGCCTATTAGCTGCATGTGGGGCACAAGCTTGGAATGTTGGCAGAGCTTCCCAGCTGACACAAGAGCACCCCTAGTTTAGGCACGAGGGCTTCTGTCCTGGGGAGAGGTGACTCTTTCTCAACGGGGCAAAATACACAGCTTGTCAGAACAAGTAAACCTTGGGTCGGTATGAGAACCATTTTAAGAGAAAGACGAGCAGATGCAAAATGAGTTTTTCTGAATGAAACCAACTATATCATTCTATAGGTTAAAACTCTTAACCCTCTTCTCCCCTGAGGAAAAAAAAAAAAACAACAACAAAAAAAAAAACCAGGGTCTTGCTGTATTGCCCTGGCTGAGCTCTGGGGTATGAGTAATCCTCCTGCCTCAGCCTCGGACGTGCCTGGCTATACCACCTTCTTCAGTCCATTTTGTGGCTTCTAGGGCTCCTGCGGGAGGTCACCTTGCCGTCCCTGTTTTGTTTGGATCGACTTATTTTCCTTTTGGCTCTGAGTGCAGTGGCCATGCAGGGAGCCTTCCCTTCTCCAAGAGCTAAAACCAAGCTCAGGGAGCGCGTCTTCCGCGCCTCCTCAGCTGACCCGTTTACTTCAGCACCGGCCTGTTTGTTTTTCCGCAGTTTGCCATGGAAAAGCTGATGGAGCTGGAGCAATGGAAGCAGGAACTCCAGGAGGAGGCCCACACCCTCATAGATTTCTTCTGTGAAGACAAAGAAACCATGAAACTGGATGAGTGCCTCCAGATATTTAGAGACTTCTGTACCAAGTTCAACAAAGCGGTTAAGGTATGGCGGGTGGCATCTCCCCACTTCCAGGGACTGTGGACTTTTCTTTTTCTTCTTGCTGCCTGAGTGTTCTGCCCATGTTAGAGACAGTTCTACATCTTCACAGTTTCAGGATCACCTGGCCCAGGCAGCATGGCTAGACCAGCTGGGATGACTTGGGGTGGCTCTACCAGGAGTCTGGCATTCAGTGACCGCTGTTCCTTTGCTGCTCATTCCAACACATGCAATAATGTCTTCGTCATCATTGTCTTTGTGTGTGTGTGTGTGTGTGGTACTAGGGATTGGATTCAGTGGCATTCTACCTCTGAGCTGTACCCCCAGCCCTTTAAAAAAAATTGTTTTGAAACAGGGTTTTGCTAGATTGCTGAGAGTCTACCTAAGTTGCTAAGGCTGGTCTTGAATCTGCGATTCTCCTGTCTCAGCCTCCCAAGTACTGGGATTATAGGCATGCGCCACGACACCTGTGCAATAGTGTCTTAAAAGCATTTTGTTAGTAAACTTCCTTTATGATGAAATTCATAGTATTTAAAAGTCTCCTGAAGATCCTGAATGTCCTGCTCAGCCCTCCCTAGAAGAGAATGTTCACTTTCAGGGAGAGTTTGGTCGCAGTGGGAAGATGGAAGAGAGGCCTTCCCTTTCCTGTTTCCACACCACAGTTTCGAGATGGTGCTGGGGCCATGGGAATCCTGCCGTCCTCGACCAGCGAGGCCTTCGGAGTTTTCACATATCGCCAGGTGTGGTTGCACATACCAGCAATCCTAGTACTTGGGAGACTGAGACAGGAGGATCACAGGTTTGAGGCTAGCCTTGACTATTTAGAGGGACTCTGTTTCAAAATACAAAAATAAACTAAAAGTGGGACGTGGCGGCTCATGCCTATAATTGCAGTACTTGGGAGGTTGAGACAGGAGGATCAGAAGTTCTAAGCCAGCCTCAGCAACTTAGTGAGGCTCTGTTTCAAAATAAAAACTAGAGCCGGGCGTGGTGGCGCACGCTTGTAATCCCAGCATTCGGGAGGCTGAGATCAGAGGATCCGGGTTCGCGGCCAGCCTCAGGTACCTAGTGAGGCACTCCGCAACTTAGTGAGACTCGGTTTCAAAATAAAGAATAAAAAATAGGGCTGGGGGTATAGCTCGGAAGTAGAATGCCCCTGAGTTCAATCCCCAGCACAAAAAAAAAATAAAATAAAATAAAAACTAGGAGCTGGGCGTGGTGGCGCACGCTTGTAATCCCAGCATTTGGGAGGCTGAGACTGGAGGATCCAGGTTCGAGGCCAGCCTCAGCTACCTAGTGAGGCACTCTGCAACTTAGTGAGACTTGGTTTCAAAATAAAGAATAAAAAATAGGACTGGGGGTGTAGCTCGGAGGTAGAATGCCCCTGGGTTCAATCCCCAGTACCGCAAAAAAAAAAACAAAAACTAGGACTGGGATTGTAGCTCAGAGGAAGAATTCCCCTGGGTTCAATCCCCAGTACTACAATAAAATAAAAAATAGGGCTGGGGGTGTAGCTCAGTGGTAGAGTGACCCTGGGTTCAACCCCTACAAAAAAAAATCCCACCGAAAAGGGGAGTTCTCAGATATCTGGACATTTAGGAAGCTGCAGCTGTTCTGAGCACAGCAGTTAGAATTCTCCCCCTTTACCCACCAACTCCAGTGATTTCTGAGTTGAATTCAGAAGCCAGAGCCGTCTCTGGATGACCTGGCATTGCAAATCAAATTTTTATCTGTCCACTAAAAACAAGATAGCTCATGTCCCTTCATTTCAGGCGGCGACAAGGAACCAGGTGCATCTGAGTCACCTCTTGCCCTGTACTTCACTTCATTTTATTAATTTGATGCTGGGGATGGAGCCTGCACTCTGGCCTCGAATGTAGACTTGTCCATAGCTGAAATTCTTGTAGGGACTGATCACATCTTAGGCCCCAAATTACTTTGAGTTCCCACCACCTCCCTTCTGTATCCAGCTAAGAGAAGGAGGCTTAGCCTATGGCCACGTTGATGCTCCTCTGTCCAGGCAGTGAGCTCAGTTGTGGGCGGCTATGGGGGTGGCGGGGGGCAGATGCCAAATTGGCTCTTTCTGACTTTCTGAGGCCCTCACTCCCCGTCTGGATTCCATAGGCCTGTGAGGCCACCTGTGCGCTGCTCTCAGCTGTTCCGCAAGCCAAGACCTGGCCCCAGCCCCACCCTGAGCAGACTGGAAAGGAGAAAGCCTGAGAGGATTGGGGACTCTCAGGGAGGCTGAGGCCAGAGCTGAAGGAGGAGCCGAGTCCCAGCCAGAGTCTTGCAGAAACTTGGAAAGTCCACTGTAGGAAGAAATTGATTTTCAAATAAAAAGTGCTAACAAAAACAGATTGGGTTGTGAGATCCGTGTAATTATGTGATTACAAGGATCTCCCAGCCAGAAAGAGGTCCATGATTTGACACAACACAGCCCTGCGTATCCACAGTTCCACATCTGCTGATTCAACCAATCACAAGGTGAAAATAGTCTTTAAAAGTGCATCTGCGCGGAACATGTACAGACCTATTCTTGTCATTTTCCCTAAACAATAAAGTATTTACATAGCACCTAAACTGCATTAGGTATTACGAGTAATCTAGTGATGACTTAAAGTATATATGAGGATGTACCTGGGTTATATGCAAATTCTACACCATTTTTACATATGGGGTTTGCACAGCCACTGATTTTGGTATGAAGGGGGAGGTTTTGAAACCAGTGCCCTGCAGATACCATGAGGGACGCCTGTATGTGAAATTGCACAAGCAGGTGATGTGTGCTTAGCTCATTCTGGTTTGGTTTCACTGAGGAGAACTGGTGTTTTGCAGCAGGGTGGAAAGTTGAAGGATCTGTAAAACATACTTGCTCCTCCTCTTCTCCGATTGTGGGACCAACTTGGTTTTCCTTGGAGTGAAGGTCACATTGCATATGTGTAATCACAGCCTGTACTAAAGGGACAGTACCTTGGCTGGAGAGCTAGAAATCGGGCCCAGGGATCAGCTTAGAACTGTAGACAGATTGTTGGGGCCAAGCCTAGCGTGTCCCTGGGGTCAGATCCCCAGGTTGCTTGGGATCCACCCCCACTTACACACATGCAGACGTGCAAACAAATGCTCACAGTCTCTTTCTCAGTGCTGGGTGTGAGCCAGGGCTCGCCTCCATGGCAGTCGCTCTCCTGGAGTCTTGGGGTTGGTGGCTCTGGAATTGCACGTGGACCTCGTTTCTCACTCCAGCTTCTCTCCACCCCTGTTCAGGACAACCACGACCGGGAGGTGCTGGAGCTGCGCCAGCTGCAGCGGCTGAAGGAGCAGGAGCAGAAGCGGCGGTCCTGGGCGGCTGGGGAGATGGGGGGCTTTGGCCGGAGCAGCAGCGAGAACGATGTGGAGCAGCTGGCCAAGAAGGGCGCCGAGGACCTGCCCCCTTTCCTACGCCCCAGGCCCACCAGCCCTTCCAACCGGCCCCCCAACACCCGCCGCTCCCGCCTCTCGCTGGGCACCTCCGCTGACCGCGAGCTGCTGACCTTCCTGGAGAGCGCCACAGCCACCGGCGGCCCGGAATCCGAGGAGGCCAAGTTCAACAGCTTGCCCCGCAGCGGCCCGCGGCAGGCCCGGCCTACCCTAGCCTGGATGGAGCCCGCAGCACGGAGGGACCCCAGCCCTGCACACGAACCCCAGGCCTTGGGAGGCCAGGAGAAAGCCCCCGGCCCGCCCTCGGCTGGGCGGGTCCCATGTGCAGCCCCGCAGCCCGAGGAGCCCGCGTCGGCCTTCCCCGGGGCCCGAGCCCAGCGCATTGGTGTGGGTCTCCTCCGCAAGAGGAACAGCGAACCCGTGGGCCTGGGCCCCGCGCGGGCCGCTCCGCTGTCGCCATTGGCTCTGGGTGTCACAGAGCACGAGCTGGTAACAGGCCTGGCCCGGTTCGACCTGCAGAGTTCCAAGGGCCTGGAGGAGCCATCACAGCTGCCTCTGAATGACTTCACCCCGACGGAGCCGGAGGCCTCGGGGGACAGGAGCCCGCAGTTTCCTGGTGCCGGCAAGGACAGCCAGCCGCCCACGGGAAGGAGTCCCCAGGAGGGTCTCAGCCCAGCCCCGGAGGACGACAGGGCCGCCCCAGACGAGCCCAGCAGCGCAGCTGTGGTGTCTGTGGGCAGCAGCGAGCCTGAGCACAAAGACCTCGGGCCTCAGTTCTACATCTCGGACACCACCGACTGCTCGCTGACCCTGGATTGCTCAGAGGGAACGGACTCCAGGCCCGGGACCGGCGTGCCGGAGGAAGAGAGGGACGGGGATGGTTCTGTGTCCTCCGGGGTGGGGGAGATGGGGGGCAGCCAGGTATCCTCCAACCCAGCCTCCAGCCCCCCTGGGGAGCTGTCTGCTCCCGTCTCCACCAAGAGCGAGGCCAGCGGCAAGGGTGGCCTGCCCAGGGACAGGCCCAGCAAAGGGAAGGATGCCATAGGACCTAAGAGGAACTCCTTCAAAGAGCCGTCTCCATCTCCGGGGGCCGCCAAGCCCGCCAGCGTCCGGCGCAGCCAGGGAGCCGCGCCCAAGCCGGTGCGGACCTTGAACAGCTCGGAGAACGAGAGCATGCGCAAGGTGGTGCCCATCTCCAAGTCCAGCAGGGGCGCCGGGGGCTGGAGGCGGCCTGAGCCTTCCCGGGCCCCTCCTCGGGAAACCCCCAGCAGCACAGACACGCTGCTGTCACGCCGGAGCTCCGTGAAGGGGACCTCAGACACATCCCCCAGGAGGTCGCCCACCAGGGCGGGGACCGTGGGCAGCACCCGGCCGGGGAAGGAGTCCGCCCTGCAGGCCAGGGCCTCGCTCAGGAAGCCCAGCGCCAAGCCCCTCAGGAACATCCTCAGACAGAAACCCGAAGAAAATAAGGGTTGCCGCTCCAGCTCCGAGGGCCCTGAGGAAGAGCCCGAGACCCCGCCGGCCCCCAGCGTCCCCCGAGCCTCACCCTCTGTCCCCAGCTTTGCCCGGAACACAGTGGCTTCCTCCTCGCGGAGCGTGAGGACAGACGCCCCTCCTGTGGCCAAAGCCCCCGGCATCACCCGGACGGTCTCCCAGCGGCAGCTGAGGGTGAAGGGTGGCCCCGAGGACGCCAGCCCCAAGGACAGCGGTACCCTGAGGCGGGCCAGCAGCGCCCGTGCCCCCAAGAAGTACCCAGAACCTTCGGAAGGTCCCAGCGGCAACGCAGAAGCCCCTGCGAAGGGCAGAGGGGTTGGGGAGAGGGCCTCCTTTAGACTGAAAGACTCGGGTCAGACCTCGCTGGGGAGGATCCTCCACCCATTGCGGAAGTGACGGGCTTCCGTCTGCCTCTCTGGCCTCTTGGGGTGCAGATGGTGAGGACTGGCTTGGGGATGAGAATGGGAAGAGGCCAATACTGAATGTCTTTGTTACACATAAAGCAATCCACTGGTGCCAGGGTCATATCACTAAAGGTACGGTCTGGGAGGCCTATGAGCTGCAGCGCGCTGTGTGGACTCCTGCTGTAAAACCCAGAGTCTGGATTCGCGGTCACTCCAGTGCCAGGCCCCAGCCCTCCCTCACATGCGGAAACCCCAATCCTATAGGTCCCACAACAGACTGGACACGCAGGATGATATTCTTATGTAACAAGTGAAAATTTTTTTCTGGCCAGTTTTTATATATCAAAGACTTATTTTTTAATATAAAAATAAAACATTGTTTTAGTTGGATCCTTTCGCAGACTGAAATGCCTCCGGGGGGTGGGGGGGGGTTATCCTTAGTAGGAAGATGCTTATGTCTTCCTGTGACCCCTGACCTCAGAGTCCCACCTGCCCACACACCGTCCATGGCGGACAGCTGGCCTCTTGCAGGCCCTTGGGTGCTGATTGGCTCCATTTCCACGAAGAACGGTTGGCTGCCCAACTGTTGGCTGCCCATCTCTCCTCGTGTGACTCTGCGGGAATGTTGGGGTTGGAAAGTGGATGCTTCTGTGTGATAGGGATGCCGAAGGTGTAAGCCTGGTAGGAGGTGGGGGGGGGGGATAGCTGCAGAGAAGCCCCCTGCCTATGGAGCAGCCCCTGGCAGAGTCTCCAAGGGCCCTGCTTTAATGGGGAGGGGCCGTTCAGCTGAGCACACCTTTCCCACCCTGGTTTTCCCGTAGCTCCAGCTCTCGTTGCCAGCTCGCAGTCCTCCTTTGAATGTCACTGGGAGCCTGGAGGGTCTCCATCCCCCTCCCTGGCCCAGCCCTCACCTGTCTCCAGCGCCCTCCCTCAACACTTTTTTAATGTTGGCATCTCTTCCTTAGTGCAGTGGCTTTTAAATCCGGAGAAAAACCAAATCAGGTTCTTTCTCTCTCTCTCTCTCTCTGGCAGACAAAAGAAATTGATTTCAGAAGAATTTATATCATCAGGAAAAATTGGAGGAAAAAAAAATCAGGCTTCACTTCTTTTGAAGGAAGATCAGTTCCTACCCAATGTTGGTCTCACTACTCCTCTCTGAGACTTGGGAAATTGGGGGACTCTTGAAAGGGTTTTGTTTTTTGAAAGTGACCCCGCCCTTTGCTCTGGGTGGCGCAGTGAGACCTCTGTTTTGATGCAGCGGAGGTTGGCGAATGGATTTAGGCAGATGGATTTAGGCGGATGGATTTAGGCAAACGCGCTGCATTCGGCTCGTGCACACGGTCGATGACAGTCTTCCTCCTGTGGGACGTGACCTTTTATCCAAATTAGTTGGAAACTTGGGAGCCTGAGCCTGAGACCGGAAGATCCAGGTTCCCGGCCAGCCTCAGCTACCTAGTGAGGCACTCCACAATTTAGACCCTGTTTCAAAGTAAAGAATAAAAAATAGGGCTGGGGGTGTAGTTCGGCCGTAGAATGCCCCTGAGTTCAATCCTCAGTACTACAAAAAATGGTAATAATAATAATAATTAGTTGGAAACTGAGCTGCCATAAGTCAGCTGGGTTGAAAAAACACTACGGTTGAGGAAGTAAGGCCCAGCCATAAACCTCTCACAAAAGCAGCCCTGAGCAGGTAGTTCTGGGCTCCTCCAGGTGCGTGTGAGAATCCAGAGTGGCTTCTCACCATCTCAAAAAGGCTAAGATGTCATAGATTTAAGCAGGTTGATGAAAACGTCCAAAACACAGGGCCCTGGGTGGGTGGGAATGGATGAAAGGGTCATTTGCTTATGAGTTGGTGGATAGTGAAGGGGGCAGGACCCCGGGAAGGGCGCCCAGGCTCCCAGGCCTTGCCCTGTCCTGATGTTGTGTGTCTCTTGCCAGAGACACTGCTAAGCTCTATCTCCCAGTCCCCAGGTGGGGTCCTGGGCTCCATGCTAGTCTCTAAAGGTTCTTCCAGCTCCCAGGGTCCAAGTTATGTAGACAACCAAGGACTCCTCTCAGCTTCTCAGACCCCCACCACCACCTCCCTACAGCAGAGGCCCTCTCCAGAGCTCCTCAAAAGAAAGCTCCACAGAATAACCGGTGCTGTTGGGTCTCCTCGGCCCCATGTGAGCAGGTCGCCCTCCTTTTATTGGTAGTAAGCTTGAAAAAATAGCTTAAGCATACAGAGGAGAAATGTAAATGCATTTCTATATAAGTTTAAGATGAACTGGATATGTGCATTTATGTAACAGGTAGTTTAATAAAGTTCCTGTTTATAGGAGTTGGGTTTTATCTGGGCTTCTGTGGATGTGTCCCTGCAGTCCTGCAGGGAAGGTGTCCCACTTCCTGCCTAGAGAGAAGGTGGGGGCAGGAGGTGAGGAGGGCTGAGGGCGGGGTGCAGCCGTCTTGTCCTCCAAAGGCCCCAGAGCCAAGATGAAGTTCTTGGCTGTGTGTCTTCTTGGTATTGACAGCATGCAGCATGCATGAAACAGAGGGTCTGGGCTTTGTACAGACCTGCAGGGATGCGGGCACGCGTGTGACCTGCAGACCAGCCAGGGAACGCTCCGTGCCTCCTGAGGGCTCCTGTGGGCCAGGCTTTGTGTAATCTCCGCAGGCGGGCGGCAAGTCTGGATCTGCTCTCCTGTGATTCCTGCACGTTGGCCCAGGACACCCACCCATTGGGAAATCGCAGCTCACCTCTGTGACTGGCCCAGGAATGAGCAGAAAGGGAGGAAGGTGTCCCCTCATTTGAAATGCAGGGCTGGTGCATATTTGAAAAGAAAGGGGGATCTCGAGTAAGATGGGCCTCATCCCTCAGGTTTTATACCACGCTTTGCTCTTCAATGCTCTCTGCTCTGTCCGAAAGTGGGTAAGAGGAGTGGATAAACACCCTGGCTCACACAGCAACACACCAGAAGCAGGTGATGCTCCTGCTGGAGTTGCATCTAGACATCTAGAACCTGGTTCTTCCTGGATTTAAGCAGATTAGGCCGCCAGACTCCTCCCTGTACCTTCAGCACTGCTGCGCCAGGGTTATTCACATAACACCCTTATGCCCCAGGCCACCAAAGTCCCTTGTTTTCCCAGTGGATCTCAAGTTTGTTTTGTCTTACCCTTTCATTGGCTTCTGCAAAGAACCTCCTCCAGCTCTCCTTTCAAAAATATGCATTGCATTAAAGGGGCCACAGTTTCCTGAATGTTCATTCAAGATTTTACATATTCATGGGTACGGTGGTGCATGCCTGTAATCCCAGTACTTGGGAGGCCAAGACAGAAAGAGTGCAGGTTTGAGGCTAGCCTCAGCAACTTAGTGAGACCCTGTTTCAAAATAAAAAATAGAAAGGGCTAGCAGGTGTAGCTCAGAGGTTCAATACCCTAGGTTCAAACTGTAGTACAATAAATAAATTTTTTTTTTTCATGAACATGTGGCATGGTGAGAGGCCTTCAATGGGTACACCTGTTAACTCACCTTCTGAGGTGTACGAACTCACGAATGGTTGCCTGTAAATATACAGTGTCCTCCCCCTACTTCCTCCCATGGCATTGAGAAGATTTGGTACATTTACATTTTCCATTGAAACTAACTTCATTCTTAGTTCTTCATTATACTCCTTTCTTCTTGATACTGGGGATTGAATCTGGGGTGGAGGTTTCTACCTGTGAGCTACACCCCAGCTCTATTTTTTTCTTTTTAAACAGGATCTCACTAAGTTGCTCAAGCTGGCCCCAAACCTGCTATTCTCTGTCTTAGCTTCCCAAGTACTGGGGTTATGGGTGTATACTGAGCCTGGCTTGGTTTGTTGATTTGTTTGTCACTGGGGATTGAACTCAGGGGCATTCTACCTCCAAGTTACATCCTCAACCCTTTCTAATTCTTATTTTGAAACAGGTTCTTGCTAAATTGCAGAGGCTCTTGTTAAGTTGCTGAGGCTGGCGTTGAACTTGTGATCCTCCTGTCTCAGCCTTTTAAGTGCCCAGCTCAGTTCTTCACTATACTTTTGCTTCATGTTCCTGCCCTGCCCGCCCCCCAAAAGAAAACAAAAGCAGAACTCCCCTCCCCCTTGGATGAGTGTCCCCAAACACACACCTATAAACATCAAATGGCCATTCAGTAAGTGCTTTCTAAAATGGTTCAGGCTGTGACACAGTGGGACTGCAGAGTCACCCTACTTGGCATCAACAGGCCAACAGCATGGAGCTCAGACTGGATCCATGACAGGGCTGAAGTCATAACCCAGATCCACCTCTCCCTGGGACTCTTCCATCTGCAGCCATCTTCCAGCTGAAGTGTCTGCGCCTCGCTGGCTCACCTAAGAGAAGACAAGAGTAACGCTCTGGCGACTGGAGAAAGCAGCTCTTGTGTCTTGCAGGCCAGAGCTCTGCAGTGGGGCTTTGGTCTGCTGGCTGGTGGGTGGATGGTTGGACTCCACTGCAGGAAGGGTCGTGGCCCCCAGCAGCATTCATAGCCTGCTCACTCACGGACCTTGCCAGGGCCCACCGAGCGCCTGGCACACCCTGCCGCCGGCCTGCGGAGAGCAGGCGCCGGGACTTTCAGCGAGGAAAACTGCTTGGAGTCCCATTGATGGATTTGTGTCGGGTGCTCGGAGTCAGGTCCTGCGCTTTATCCCCAGCTCCCTCAGGGGCATTCAAGGGCTGAGTCACACAAGCTGTCCCTACCTCAAAAGAAGACCATGTTCCCCAGATTTGTTTGCAATTAGATTTGAGAAGTTCGGAATGCACATTCCCTCAGCAACCATGCCAAGCCTTACAGGGAGGTTTCTAAGACAGCCCATTGGAGACCTGCATAAGCCTTCTGCTCTGGTCTGAATGCCCCCGCCCTTCATATGTTGGAACCTGACCACAGGTGCTGGTATTAGGAGCTGGGGTCATTGGGAAGTGACTAGGTATGTCACTTATAAAGGAGGCCTGAGGGAGCTCCTCTGCCCTTCCTACCACATAAGGACTCAGTGAGAAGGCACCTTCTACCAACCAGGAAGTGACCCTCGCCATACGTCAAATCTCCTGGAGCCTTGATCTTGGGCTGTCCAGCCTCTAGAATTGTGAGCAATAAAATTCTTTTTGTGTGTGTATGTGTGTGTATGTGTATGTGTGTGGGGTGTGGTGTGTGTGTGTGTGTGTGTGTGTGTGTGTGTGTGTGTGTGTGTGTGCGTGCTGGAGATTGAACCCAGGGGCATTCTATCTCTAAGCTACAACCCCAGCCCTATTTATATTTTATGTTGAAACAGGGTTTCACTAAATTATTGAGGCTGGCCTTGAACTTGCTATCTTCCTGTCTCAGACTCCCAAGTGCTTCAATTACAGACATGTGCCACCATGCCTCATAAAAGTTCTGTTCTTTATTAGCCACTTGATCTGTGGGCCGTGGCTCTGGCATTTCCATAGAAGAGAACCCCACTTATACTAGTGTCTCTGGGGGAAAATGCTGGGGTGCCAGGAACATATCTCCCTTATTTCCTGACATTGAATAGAGGTTATGGCACGGAGACTAGAGGATACTACTAATTAGTGAACCAACATCTCCACTCTAGAGACCAGACCCTCAGGCCAAATTCAGAGGCAGACACAGAGGGTCCTATCTCCTAGGCCAACCCAGGAAACACAGGCCATTTCTAGGTTTTCACCTTCCCATTGTCTCTCTCTGATAGAGGGCATGCTGGCTGGACAGGAGGCGCAGAGCCTCTGCTTCTGGTTTTCCAGGAGGAAGACTGGACTCAGCCCCTGGGCTCTGGGACCACCAGTGGGGAGGTGGCAGGGGTTGTGAGCCAAGGCAGCTGGGAGCTGGACAAACGAGCCACCAGGGACAGCTCGACTCCCACTGCAGATTGTGCTTGTTGGGGGCCTCCCCGGCTGGTAGCACGGGGCACCTGTGGCACCCGCTGCAGAGTGTTCCTGTGAGCAACAGAGTCGCCTGGAGTTGGCTATTCCTGGAGCTACCCCGATCTACCAAGTCAGTAGCTTTCTGATGGGCCCCCAAGTTTGCATTTTAAGCAACTTTCCAGAGATTCAGAGAACCAGTGGGCTGGAGAGAGGCCAGAGCTGACTAGAATGTGGGGCTAATGAACGGAGCCTGAGCCAGGCCAATATAGGTGTGTTTCTCCATGAGCAGGCTGCACAGAGGCACCTACTCTGAGCTGCCACGGAGGACAGCTGCTCCATGGGAGCGGGCCTACTTTGTATCTTAAGACAGAAGCATCAGAAGCATATCCAGTTGCATGCTTGGCCCCTCCTTTGAGTCTGGAACTTTCAGTGATGCCATGTTAGACCTTCCATAAGGACGGTTGCAGGGGAACAGAGGAAGCGACCCTCCACCCCAGACCTGTGATAGCAGCCCTTTAGAAAGATCATAACCGCCAGGCATGGTGGTGCTTGCTTGTAATCCCAGTATTTGGGAGGCTGAGACAGGAAGATCACAGGTTCACGGCCAGCCTCAGCTACCTAGTGAGGCCCTCTGCAACTTAGTGAGACCTTGTTTCAAAATAAAAAATAAAAAATAGGGCTGGGGGTGTAGCTCAGAGGTAGAATGCCCCTGGGTTCAATCCCCAGTACTGCAAACAAAACAAAACAAAACAAAAATAAAAAGGGCAGGATTATAGCTCATAGGTAAAGCGCTCCTGGGTTCAATCCCCAGTACATACATACATATATACAAATATATATACATACGAATATATATATGTGTGTATGTGTGTGTGTTTTAACTTAGTGCATGTACAGCTATTTACTAATAGTGCTGCACAATGTCACATGTCACCCGAGTGCCCACAGGAGGGCTTTGTCAGCAAAGCTGACCTTTGGAGCTCTGTTCCTTGGCCTCTTGGGTTCTGGAGCTTTCAGTCATCATGAGGATCACTTCTGCCCCGTTCCTGGGAGCTTTGGCTAGTGGCTGCTGTTGCTTTCCTCTGACTGGGCACCTGGCCAGGCGGGGCAACATCTGTGTTGGCCTCACTGGCTGGGAAGGGGCTGGGTGTAGCTCTCCAGGGTGCTGACTTAGTGGGGGCTGTGTGCGCTCTCCCCAGCAGGCATTCAGAATATAGGCATTCCGTTTTAGGGTGCAGAAGCTCTCCCTGCATAGAATGATTTACCTGTTCGTCACTTCCGTGCTGGTGGCGGCTCCCCCTCTGTCTGAGATGGTTGCTGGAAGAATCCGGACAGTCTTGCTACTTGCAAGCATGACCGTTTGTCCAGTTTGGACAAGTGCAGAAGACATAGCTCAAGCTACGCAGGGGTGATAATGATGCTTCATCTTTGGAAGTTGCCCCAGCAGAAGGAACAGTGGTTCCATTCAGCTGGGGCTCACCGGTCAGCGGCATCTCTCTCTTTCTCAAGGCATCAGCGGTTCCCAGGGCCTGATTCATCCCCAGGGAGGAGAGGGAAGAGGTGGGCTGCCTGCAGGGCGACTTCTTCACCAGGCTGAGAGACAGCGAGGGGCCTCTCCACCCCTTCTGGCCGCCTACTCCCAAGTTCAATACAATAGACGCCAGAGTCCCCAGATACACAGCTGGATACGGTGCCTAATTGCTCACAGGCCTTTCCCAAGCTCCTGTGCATCTCAACCAGCGCGTAATGGGGTGGACCCTAGTACAGCTTGTCTCCCAAGAAGCTCATGGTTTGCACACTCCCACCAACCCAGACACCAACCACTGTTCCCACGTGTCAGTGGAAGAATTCATTATTTTGTGTGGATGTTTGTGTAGGGGGGTACTGGAGATTGAACCCAGGGACATTCTACCTCCAAGCTACACCCCTAGACCTTTTTGTGTTTTGTTTTGAATGCTAGCATTGCAGGTGTGCACCACTGGGCCCGGCCAAAGCACCTCTTTGGATCTGGACATAGGGCCCACTGTCCCCTGAGCAGTGTCTGTTCCTCTTCGTTCATCCACATGGCAAGACTCTGGAGCCTAAGACCGGGTCATCTTACCACATCTTACCAGGTTCTCAGTGGGATGTGGAAAGGATGTGGCTCTGGGGATCGCTGAGTGCTGCAGGATTCTGAAATGGGGGGCTCGGGCCTGTGTCATTGGGTGGCTCTTCCGAACCCACCCCTCCTGTAGCCTGAGCTTTGGAATTGAGCTTTCCCTCTCTAGAGCCTTGGAGCATGAGGGCTCATCACACCGATCCAATCAGCCTTGTCCAGCATTTGAAGAAGACTGTGGCCTCCTCAGGGTCTGTAAAGGAGCAGGAAGGGATCCTTCATGTGCAGGGCCCCCTAAGCCCCAGCAAGGGCCAGCTCTAAGTGGGCACTCAGCATGTGTGTGGATGGAAGTGAATAGATGAGGGGAATTTTGAAGAGTCCATGACACCTGACAGTGTCTATCTCCTGTGTCCTAGAGGAAGGCCTGATCGAGGACCACTGCTCTGCCCCACCACTGTCAGGTCGTTGTTCGGTCTAGACTTGCCCCAGGTAAGATTAAGTGGCAGCACCTGGGGCTCTAGCCCAAGGCCCCAGGGAAGGAGCAAAGGGTTTCCAAAAGAGGAAGGAACTCAGGGACCAGAAAAAGGCCAAGAGCCAGATAAAGAGCGTTCGCCCTGAGCATCCATCTGGCTGATGCTTTACCTGGGGAGGAATGGGAACCTCACAGCACCCTGCAGCCCTAAGGTTCCTTGGGAGGCCACCGCCTAGCCCATCCTGGACACCCCTAAGCTGTACCTCAGGCACTGAGACCAGAGAACAGCAGTCACTGGGCATTCCAAAAATGACCCTGCACCCTGATTTGCAAAGGGCCCCGGCACATCCCAGGGGACGTCGGGAATAGGGTCAGGCTGGGCACCTGCCCTCCATTAGTAATAGGCTCCTGGCAGCCCAATATTTATTAGCTGTATGACTTTGGCAAACTGCTGCCCATCTCTGCTTGAGAACCATTGCTGTAGGTAACCTGGGAGCAGCTCAGAAGATCACATAAGTAAATATGTCGAAACAGTGTAAGTATTTGTCCTGATTATTGGGTCAGAGCCCAGACATGTCAACTTCTTTGTTGGAACAAATGTCCCCGCAGGGGCCGAGAGAGACAAGCTGTCCTCTGCCCCCAGCTGAGGGCAAGTCCAGAGACCCATGGACTGGAGGCAGGAGGCCAGTAGGTTCCTTGGCTGCCAGATGACAGTGCACTGGGTTCTCACCTGCAGGTCACTGAACTGAGTGAGGCCTCAACTTCTGCTTCCTCCTCTAGCAGAGAACTCAAGGCAGGGTTCCATGACACCTGGCAGTGTATAATAGCCAGGTTGTATCCAATTTATTGGACCTATAAAATCCATCTGCTTCCAAAGCTCATGATCTCATCCTATAGGCCAAAGTCTTCAGGGACTTCCCTCCCACCCAGGACTCCTGGCATCCCTCTTTCCTGAGTTGTATTTGTCCAACACTTGGGGGGAAGAAGTTGCAGTCTACACGGCAGTGGGCCCAGTGTTTGTGCAGGGAAAGGCCAAGGGAATGAACAATGCTTGGAGCTCACGCTCAAGGTCAACAAAACCCTGCAGAACAGTGAGCTGGGGAGGTCCTGTTTCCAGGGCCCAGTGTGCTCCTTCCTGATCCTCCTGGATCACCTGCTTCCCTATGGCCACCTGCACCGGTGCGTCCTCCACCCACGTCACACCCACCTCCCTGGGCGCAAGGAAGGCTAGACAGAAAGCAGGGAGACACCCAGGGCCCTGCTGACTGCAGAACCTTGGCAGGGGGCGGGGGTGGGGGGAGGCATGACGTGCTGGGGGAGCAGGCCTGGAACTCACGGGGCCCCCTCGTCTTACTCTTGGGGGACCTGTGCCAGCTGCATGTTTCTCTGAATGTCTGTTTTCTCAGCCCTCCAAGGGAGGTGGGACTCGATGACCTCCGAGTACACACCAGGCTGGAGATTCTTTGATTCTAATGGCTTGGTTCCTGGTTAGAGAGCTACGGATTTGGGGCCCACATCACAGCCCGTGTGCTCCATCTTACCCCTGAAGTCTCCACTTATCTCCCAAAAGGGACAGAAAGAGCCCTCCCAGTGCTGGGCTGTGCACTGGCCCCGCAGGGCTTTTGGAGACCCTGTGAGGACAGATGGGTGAGCGCATGGGTCTTGAACACCAGGTTCAAATCCCAAACCTGCTCTTTACTAACTGGATTGACTTTGTGTGTGTGTGTGTGTGGGGGGGGGGAGTCTCAGTTTTCATCTGTACAAGAGGAAAAACCATGTCTACTTTTTGAGACAGTTGTTAAAATTAAAACAACAACAACCTCACATCCTGGTGCACACAAGGTGCTCAGTAAGTGGTGGTTTGGATCCCTCGGGAAGTCTGTTCTGCGAATGTTTCCTCTCTTTTTCATAATGATTGTCGGGGTGCTGTCCTCTGATGGGATTGATGGGAGGAGAGTGGTGGGTCAGCAGGCTTGTGCCACCCTTTCATCACAGATGGGATTGCATCACAAGGTAGAAGAGCTGGCTTCAAAGGAATTTCCAGAAGAGAAGTTCTGAGAGCAACTTGAGCACGCCAGGACACTGCTCCTCAGAGGTGGCTACAGTGCCTGGCCGCTTCCAGCAACCCAGCTTAATGCCCTGAGATTGCACCACGCAACCCCCTTGGAGGGAAGGGCCAGGGACCCATCCCAGGACCTACATCTCGACTCAAGCCTGAGGCCCCCCCAGCATGGCCAGGTGCACTAGGTGAGCAGCTACGGCCATCGGTGATGCCTGTGGACATTAGATGGCACAGGGCCAGCTGGGGGCAGCCTCAGTCCTGGCTGCTCACCCAGATCTCTGTTGACTCGCTGTGGAACTTGGTGACTGAGCAAGTTACCTCTCCTTTTTCTCAGCAGTCCCCAGGATGGGATTTTGGCACAAAATTTGCTCATCTTCTTGGAGTATGGTAGGGTCAAGGGAGTCATTTTAAAAGGGTTTTAGGGAGGCTGAGACTGGAGGATCGCAGGTTTGAGGTCAGCCTCAGCAAGTAATGAGACTCTCAGCAACCTAGCAAGACCCCGTTTCAAAATAAAAATGAAATAGAGCTGCCAGTAGAATGCCCCTGGGTTCAATCCCTAATAACACTAACACACACACACACACACACACACACACACACACACACACGAGTGGGAGGGGGGCTTTAATCTTGAGTGACAGATGGCATATTGTGGAACTGAATAGTGTTTCCTATCACATAATATTTTTTTCCAAGAGGTAACCCTGAATGATATTTTGCAGTACATTCAACCTGAAGACAAACACAGACGTTGGAGGGAAAAATATTTTCGACTTGTTTCTTTTCATTCTACTGATTGCTAAATTGGCCTCCTTGAGACATTTTCCAGACACTCAATTACTCCTCAGTCTAATGATGGGGATTTCTAAGCACTCCACCTTCCAAGTCAGTTGGAACCCAGGGTTAAGTCAGCTTTCTGCCACCATAATACCTGAGACCAATCAACTTATTAAGAGGAAAGGTTTGTTTTCACTCACAGTTTTAGAGGCTCCAGCCTTGATTGGTTGGCCCCAATGCTTGGGCCTGAGGCAGCACGTCACAGTGGGAGTAGAGCGTGTGGCAAAGTCACTTGCCTCATGGCAAGCAGTGAAACAGAGAAAGAGGAAGGGGCTGAGGTCCCACAGTCCCCTTCAAAGGCATACCCCCAGTTACCTGCAGACTTCCCACGAGGCTCCACCTCTTTTTTTTTTTTTGCAGTACTGGGGGTTGAACTCAGGGACATTCTACCTCCAAGCTATACCCCCAGCCCTAGTTTTTATTCTTTATTTGGAAACAGGGTCTCACTAAGTTGCAGAGTGCTTCACTAGGTAGCTGAGGCTGGCCGCGAATCCGGATCCTCTGGTCTCAGCCTCCCGAATGCTGGGATTACAAGCGTGCGCCACCACGCCCGGCTGAGGCTCCACTTCTTAAAGGTCCCACCAACACCCAATAGCACTACATGGGACCAAGTGCTTAATATGTGACTCTTTGGGGGACTCTAAAGATCCAAACTATAGAAATCCTCAAACATCTGGATAGCACAGTTTCTTCCTGGCTGCTGACATCTACTGACCCTGATGCTGAGGGAGTTAAAGCTGGGCTTGCAAAGCTCATTGGTGATGCTAGAAGTCAGGAGAGAGGTTGCCCTTTGAAGGGGGATAGTGAACCTAGAAGGGACATGGTGGGGCGAGGGGCTTCTACAGTCCACAGCATTCTGTGCTGACTAGATGGGTGTGTGCAATTTTCCTCTATATATGTATGTGTTCTATATTTTGATAAAAACAAAAACAAAAACAAAACAAAAAACTGGGCCATGCATTATTTGGGGGCATTAGCGATAGAAACCTAATTTGAATGCCCTCCTCCTCTTCCTCCTCCTCCCCCTCCTCCTCCTCCTCCTCCTCCTCCTCCATCTATTGATATTAAGAGACTGAAGCCAGGGGCATTCTACCTGTGAGTACACCCACAGCCCTTCTTTTATTTTTTTATTTTGAAATGAGACCTCACTGAGTTTCTGGGGGCCTTGTTGAGTTGCTGAGGCTAGCCTCGAACCTGTGATCCTCTTGTCTTAGTGTCCCAAATTCCAAGATAACAGGTGTGCACCACCACACCTGGCTTGAGGGCTGCTTCTTTAAGAGGTTCTCTGACACTTATTGTTCATACCCCTTTTCAGGAAAATTGCTGTCATAAACCTTGACCAACTGCCCGCATTAATACCCTGGCCAATTTTCTTGTCAGCGGTTTTATGGATCTGCAGGTTCCAGCAAAACTGTTGACATCAACATGTTATGCCCACACTAGGTAGGGGATCCTGGGCATGTCATAGTCAGAGCCAACACTGAAGAGCCTGTGGGAAAGCCAGTCCTTTAACACTGCAGCACGGTGACATCATTTCCTCCAGCCAGGATTGGCTCCCAGTAAAGCCCTGTCCAGGCTCTGCTTTTACCTGCCCAGCCAGTCAGTGAGCTCATCTGAGCTTTCGGGTGGTTGTCCTGGAAAGAGAAAAAACACTAAACAACAAAGATCAAGTCGTGCCGGAGCCTCTCTGCTCCCTCTGAGGACTCAACCTTGAACTCCACATGGAAAAGGCCAGTTAATGCCGGTGTGTGACTTCAGATTGGGTGCCCATGTGCTCAGATAAACATAGCCAAGCCCTTTAAACAAACACTAGAAATGTTGGCTCAAGTGCACGGAGCAGATCCCAGCAGAGAGTGTGTGCCAACTCTTCCTCTTGCCACCAAAGAGCTGTGTACCTGGGGTAACTGGCATGCCCTCTCTGGGCTTTGAGTTCTTTATCCCTAATGAACTTAACTGTCATAATTCCTAAGGCTCCCGGAAAAGAGGGAATAACACAGCCGGGCGTGGTGGCACACACTTGTAATCCCAGTACTTGGGAGACTGAGACAGGAGGATAACAGGTTTGCAGCCAGCCTCAGTTACTTAGTGAGGCCCTCTGCAACTTAGTGAAACCCTGTTTCAAAATAAAGAATAAAACTTGGGGCTGGGGATGTAGCTCGGAGGTAGAATGCCCCTGGGTTCCATCCCCAGTACTAAAAAGAGAGAGAGAGAGAGAGAGAGAGAGAGAGAGAGAGAGAGAGAGAGAGAGAGAGAGAGAGAGAATAACATCACCATGCCCTGTGAGTCGGGTTTTTACAGGTTGGTGGCTTAGTTTTGTGTTGGACTGTGAGAACAGAGAATGAAGTTGACCATGCTCCTTTTTTTAGCACATAGTCATCATCATCTGTAAAAAACCCTGCCTTACTGGTTTCCTAATCTCCACTCCTTTCTCCAGTAGGCATCCAGTATGATGTATTTGCCTGTTCTCTATGTGTATATGTCTATGGGATGTCTTTGTGTATACCCCTGTACAGAGATATCTTTGAACACCATGTAGCACAGCTTTGGGTGTGTGCATTTGATTTATATAACTGGTAGTGTGCTGTGAATCCACTTCTATGCTTGAATTTTTTTTTAGTACTTGGGGTTGAACCCAGGGGCATTCTACCTCTGAGCTACACCCCCAGTCCTATTTTTTATTCTTTATTTTGAAACAGGGTCTCACTAAGTTGCAGAGTGCCTCACTAAGTAGCTGGGGCTGGTGGCAAACCCAGATCTTCCTGTCTCAGCCTCCCAAGTACTGGGATTACAAGCGTGCACCACCACGCCCAGCTTGTGCTCGAATTTTTGATCCCTTTATGCTGCTGTGTGCCCATCTTCTCTGTGAATTCTTACTGGCACATAGAGTCCCTTAGTAAGTGGCCACCACATTGCTCTTATTCATTCCGTCTTTGCTGGACGCCTGTGTGACTTACATACTGGGCTATCACACGCAGCAACACAGCAAACATTCCCACGCTCATCCCCGTGAAGGCCTCCAAGAGGGTTCCTTGGGAACTGCTACCTCATAAAGTGGCCATATATTCAGTGTCATTCAGCAGGGCCGGATTGCTGTGGGGCAAAGGGCAGCTGAAACGGCTGCACCTGCTGGGGTGCCGGGGCAGGAGAAGGGCAGAGTTGTGGTGCTGCTGGTTCTACTCTTCTGCTCTGGGGAGGGAGCACTTTTTCATTATTTGGCTATGTGTGTGTGTGTGTGTTACTGGGGACAGAACCTCCAAACTGTACTCCCAGCCCTATTTTATTCTTTATTTTTGAAACAAGGTCTCACTAAGTTGCAGAGGGCCTCAAGTTGCTGATCGTTGGCTGCAAGCCTGCGATCCTCCTGTCTAGCCTCCCAAGTACTGGGATTACAATCATGCACCACCATGCCCGGCTCCTTTTTACTTTTTATTTCGAACCAGGATCTCATTAGGTTGCTAAAAAGCCTCACCAAATTGCTGAGGCTGGCCTGAAAGATACCATCCTCCTGTCTCAGCCTCCTAAGTACTGGGATTACAGGCCTGCACCATGGCATCTGGCTTTGACCTGCTCTTTGGTTGCCTGTCTCTCCTCTTAGACTGCAAGTTTTCTGAGGGTAGGTGGGGTGTTTTTCATCCATAGCTACATTATAAACCCAGTGTCTAAGACAGAGAGAACACAGTAGATGCTTAACAAGCAGCTGCTGAATTTCTAAATCAGGGCGGGGGGGGGGGGGTGAGCTCGAGCTGTCAGGGAGGAGCAAGGAGTCTCATCCAGGCCCAGCTGGGACCGGGGCCAGAGGAGAAGCGCTAGGGCGAGGCATTTAAGGAGTCCGTGCGGCCTGGGCCTTCCTGGCCTCATCCCAGATCCGGCTCTGACCTTCAGGAACAACTTACTCCCTGGAAAAGTTTTTGGCCTCAATTAAGCACTAACTCGACACCTGCCTCTTCCCTTTGCTCTCTTCCTCCCTCCCTTCCTTCCTTTTCATTGGTCATCATTGGAGTACCAAGCTTCTGCTGGCACTGGGGGCTCAGGAGTGCCCTGTTCACTAGGGGCAGGGGGACTTGTCCTTTTATTTTTTACTTTAAAAAAAATTATTATCAATGGTGACAATAAGTCATAATACAGAGAGACGTTAAAAAAAAAAAAAAGAATAAAAAAATAGGGCTAGGGGTATAGCTCGGAGGTAGAATGCCCCTGAGTTCAATCCCCAGTACTGCAAAAAAAAAAAAAAAGAAGAAGAAGCCATCATCGGAGATCCTGGGGAGCAGGGAGGGGCGTCTGTGTGGGTGGGGTGGAGGGGTGAGGACTTGGGGTGGGTTCTGTGGGGAAGGCCGTGGGTGGAACAGCACGGTGTGCTAAGGGCTGGCCAGCGTTCTGGGTTTCTGGAGTGCGAGTAGGGAGGTGAGGCTGCACCTGGAAGGGGGCAAGAGGGAAGAAAGTGAGGGAAGGGTAAGAGAGACCTCGGACAGCCTGGCATGGTGGCACACGCCTGTAATCCCAGTACTTGGGAGGCTGAGACAGGAGGATCACAGGTTTGAGACCAGCCTCAGCAACTTAGTGAGACATGCAGCAACTAAGTGAGACCCTGTTTCAAAATAAAATAGGTTGGGGATGTAGCTCCGAGGTAGAACACCCCTGGGTGCAATCCTCAATGCCACAGGGGAGGTGGAGGGGGGAGAGGGAGCATGGACTATACCCTGGGGGCAGGGATTCATCAGAGATCTGAAGCAGACTAGAGGCAGGAACAAGTTTTCACTTCCAAAGCCAGTTTGGAGGCTTTCAGAGGAAGGAAACTAGGGCAGGCCATGATTGTGGCTTTGCCGTAGTGGTGGCGGGGGGGGGGGGGGGGGGGGGGGGGGGGGGGGGGGGGGGGGGGGTGGCCTGAGGTTGGAGTGAGGGGGTGGGCCGTGGCTGTGGAAGAGGAGGCCTGAGGACCCGATCAGATTTGGGCCAGAGGCACTTGTGGGTCCTCCCAATGGAGACAGGGCTGGGTCTTGGACCCTCAGGACCAGCACTTGGCAGACATCTGTGGTAATGTGTGGAAATGTGGGGCCCTGGGTGCCAGAGAAGAACAGAGCCATCTGAGGTGCCTATGAGCAGGGTCTCCCTGAGGTAGGGTGCCAGAGGTGCTGAACGTTATGATGCGTACCTGGAATCCCAGTACTTCGGAGGCTGAGGCAGGAAGATCGCATGTTTGAGGCCAGCCTCAGCAACTTACAAGACTCTATTTCAAAATAAAAAAATAAGCCGGGCATGGTGGCTCATGCTTGTAATCTCAGCATTTGGGAGGTTCAGACCGGAGGATCTGGGTTCGAGGCCAGCCTCAGCTGCCTAGTGAGGCCCTCCGCAACTTAGTGAGACCCTGTTTCAAAATAAAGAATAAAAAATAGGGCTGGGGGAATAGGGCTAGGGATGTAGCTCAGAATGCCCCTGAGTTCAATCCCCAGTACTGCAAATAAATAAATAAATAAATAAAAAATAAAATAAAATATGGTTGGAGGTATAGCTCAGAGGTAGATTGCCTCTGGGTTCAACCTCCAGTACCAAAAAAAAAAAAAAAAAAAGAGTGCCAGAGGCCTTTGAACTAGACAGCAGCCTCTCTGATAGAATAGGGGTGCTTCTTAAAGCAAGCAACTGTGGGCAGAGTTGTTTTCTGGAAGCAAGAGAAGGCTACTGGGCCAACGGTCAGCCTTGCTCAGAAGGTGGAAGACACGACCTCTCCCCCAGGTCCCAGGAAGGTCATTCAGGCTCTCTGACTGTCCTCGACCTCAGGACAGGATGGCGGGGAGGCTGAGGTCCCCACCTGGGGACAGCCACTGGGCAGGGGCAGCTCTCCCGGGGCCCTCCTGTGAGGATGCCCGGAGAGTGGCAGGGCGCATCTTCATGCCAGTGCTCACAGGCCCCTCTCCAGAAACTGGAGCCACAGACCAGCCTGCGACACAAGGACCATCTTGCCCACACCACACTGGAGAAGCCTCGTTCCCTGAGGGAGAAACGATTATCTTCCTGCTGGCTTCAACCTTCACTTTGCTGAAGAGAACTTCTTCCTCTCCACCCACTCACCAAACTGGCCTTGCAGGCTCTGCTGCTCTGGGGAAAGTTTCCGGGGGGTTACCGCTGCCTCCGGCAGGCCGGTGGTTACTCCAGCCCTGGCTGGGTTGGTCTGAGCCTCTTCTTTGTCCCCTGACCTCAGGTCCATTGCCAGGTGACCAAGCTGAAGTCCCAGACAGCTCTGCTGTTCTTCCACTCCTCCCCGCCCCAGAAGCTACCCTGGAGCACCAGCACCCCAAGCTCTGTCAGAAGGCCTGGACATCTGTGGTTGGCAAGGTTCCTGCCGACCAGGAAAACGCCAGGCTCTGGCCAGCTTCCTGGCAGAAGGATGCACCCACCCTCCACTGAGAAATGGCGCCGATGCATTGGCCTCTGATGTCAACTCAGCGCTGGGGGCCCTTGTTCCCCGCTTGCGCCCCTCTGGCAATCCCTGGCCTTCCTGAAGGAGGCCCAAGTTTGCTCACTACCTGTAGGAACTGGAGTTGGGAAATTTTTTCAGCCCAGCTTGGTTAGAGTGTTGGGTCTCTGCTTAGGGGTATGTCAACAGCACTGCAGAGCTAAATGAAAGCGCAATCAATTCAGTTGGTTTCTTCAAAAACAAAGTTCACCCTGAGATACACTACTTCCTCCCCACTTCCTTCTTCACTTCCCCTCACATCCTCACTTCCTCCTCTCCCCTTCCATTCTCTCCCTCTTCTTACTCTACTGGGGGGACAGGCAGATCCTGAGGCACTCCAGTGGGGTGTGAATTGTAGTAAATGCCCTGAGGGGAATTTGGAGGCACCCCAAAGTTTGGGGAGCTGCCTCCTCACCTGTGGCTGCGTGTGTGTGTTGCCGGGAGAGGCTGTGTCGTTCGCAGGCCAGTCTAGGCCCTTGTCTCTGAGGATTTATAGTGTTTTTTATTTCAAAGACAGAGACGATAAAACATTTAAGCCATACAAAAGCAAGTGTTATGTTCTTGAGCTGGCACCATACCCCAGCTCAGTCCTCCGCTTAGAGGTGCCCACTATTGATGGCGCTCATGGGCGTGCGTGCCCGTCGGGCCCCTTCCTCTGCACTCTGCACAGCTTGCACGTGTGCGCGCTCTGTGTGATGCGTTCACAAGCCCATGTCAGGCCCCTTCCTCTGCACTCTGCACAGCTTGCACCTGTGCGCGCTCTGTGTGATTCGTTCACGATCCCATGTCGTCTGGCCACTCCCCGTGGTTTCTCAACGCCGCCTCACAGAGGGACGTTCAGGGAGACTGGCAGGCCTTGCCCAGCTCCGCAGCGGGTGAGTCATCCTTCCTGCCTGGAGGTGGGTGAGGTAACCGCTCTGTGTGCCAAAGGCAGGAGCGAAGAGTGAGTCACAGTGCCGCTCTCCTTGTTTGCCTACTTTGTGACTAGCCCGGTCCATTCAAGCAGGGCCCGCGTGAGTCTCTGGATTGGCAGATTAGAGTCATGGAAAGGGCATTGGGCAGAGCCCCACATTCTGTCAATGGCAACTATTACTGAGGTCCTGCTGTGTCCAACAATGCTCAGACGCAGGGATGTCGGGGGGCCGGGGGGATGAGAGAGATGAGTCCCCAGGAGTTTACGTGTTTGTGGATGTGTGGGTAGAGGGAACATGGAAAATAATCATGTAAATATGTAAGTATTTTGCGACATTGGTCACTGCTCTGTAGAAAACACAGTTGGTGAGCTGTTGATGCCTGGAAGAGGAGACTGAGAACAGACTCGAGGGCCAGCTGCAGTCCAGCCAAGAGCCAAGTACATGGCATGGAGCAACACGATCTCCTTGCCTGGACTTCCCTGTCCTCCACTGCACAGGAGAACGTGGGACCAGCTCACTGGAGGTCCAAACACGGTGTTCTGTGGCTATTTCCTCCCAGAGTCCCTGCAGCTTCTAGGAAGGGAGATCCCTATTAAAATCCTTCATGAAGCCGGGCGTGGTAGTGCACTCTTGTAAGCCCAGTACTTGGGAGTCTAAGAAAGATTGCAGGTTCAATCCTGCAGTCGTTGCAGGCCAGCCTCAGCTACTTAGTGAGGCCCTCTGCAACTTAATGAGACCCTGTTTCAAAATAAAAATAAAATAGGGCTGGTGGGGGTAAGGGGTATAGCTTGGAAATAGAATGCCCCTGGATTCCATCCCCAGTACCACAAAAAAAAAAAAAAAAAAAAAAAAATCTTCATGAAGCTGGATGTGATTGGGGCAGGCCTATAATCTTAGTACTTGGGAGACTAAGGCTGAGACAAGAGGATCACAAATTCAAGGTCAGCCTCAATTTAGAGGGAATCTCAGCAACTTAGTGAGACCCTGTTTCAAAATAAAATGGGTTGGGGTATAGCTCAGAGGTAGAATACTCCTGGGTTCAATCCCCAGTACCAAAAAAAAAAAAAAGAAAGAAAGAAAAAAAGACTGAGCCAAGGACATTGGCGCACATCTGTAATCCCAGTACTTGGGAGGCTGAGACAGGAGGGTCACAGATTTGAGGCCTGCCTCAGCAACTTAGCAATATTCTCAGCAATTTAGCAAGACCCTGTTTCAAAATGTAAAGACTGGTAATATAGCTTGTAGTTGAGTTTAACTCCCAGTACAAAAACAAACAAACAAACAAGCATTCATGAAACAGTAGCAGAACCCCTAAAGAACTCAGAGCATCAGGAAGCGGGACCCAGCCTCAAACTCAGTACTGTACATCTTCCAAGTGGCCTCACACCCTTGTCTGAAAGTCCAGGCAAGGAGGAGGCAGATGGCTTCCTAGAACTGAGAGCACCCGGCCATGAACCACAGGGCCGGCTCGACCCAGGGACCTTGGGAGGACAGTGGGCCTCTGGAGGAGAGGATGCAGGCTCCTCGAGGGTCCTTGGGAAGCAGAGTCCTCTGCTGCAGATGAAGAGGCTCCGAGCCACTTGCCCCATCCCAGCTCCACCAAGTTAATCCCCCTTGGCACGGCTCCACTGCAAACAGGGCCAGCAGATCTGGTTTGCTGTACTCTCTCAGGACCAGCCCGAAAGGGGATCTGAGTTCAGCCACCACCAAGAAAATCCTGCTTTGCAGAGACGACCAGTTTGGCTCTTGAGAACCAGAGGTGGGAGGAGGAGTGGAGCGTCTCCACCTTGCCCTCCTGTGCAGGACTGACTCACACAACTTCCTTCCCTCCCATAATTCACAGGGTCGCGTGTCACTCAGGAGGGGATCACCATGCCCCGGGGGCCTGGCTCTGCAGCTCTTTGGACCACAGCACGTGCAGGATGGTGAAGTTCAGTGCTGAGTCCTCCCATCTCAGCCCAGCAGTTGGAGATGGGGCCGCCATGCTTTTACATTAGGGAGAAGAGGCCTCCAGTAGCCCTCCTGCCTGATCCATGCACACTCGGCACACATTCAGTGCACACACTCAGTGCACACAGCACAGCGGGCTGAGGAAGCGTGGGTAACAGATGAGTGCGGGAAAGCAAGCCAGCCAGGCACACTCTGCAGCTCCTGTGACAGCCCCTGCTCAGGGCCCCCAGGCTGGCTGCAAATCTCTTGAGGGAGGATTTGTTTTTGGTTTTGGTACTGGGGATTGAACCCAGGGACCTTCTACTCTGAGCTGCAGCCCAGTGCTTTTTGTTTTCTTTTGAAACAGGGTCTTGCTAAGTTGCTAAGGGACTCATTAAATAGCTGAGGTTGCCCTTGACCCTGTGATCCTCCTGTCCTGGCCTCCCAAGTACTGGGATTACAGGCATGAGCCACTGTGCAGGGCTCCTACCCTGACTGTTAAAGACTCACCCAAACGATGGGGGTGGGCGATGTCTCAGAACCACCTGTAGAACCACAAATATATTAAAAAATATATTTGGAGCTGGTGTGGTGGTGTACCCCTGTAATCCCAGTACTTGGGAGGCTGAGACAGGAGGATAGCAGGTTTGAGACTAGCCTTAGCAACTTAGTGTGACCCTCAGCAACTTAGCAAGACTCTGTTCAAAAAGAAAAAATAAAATAGGGCTGGGATATAGTTCAGAGTTAGAATGCTCCTGGGTTCCATCCCTAGTACCCCCACCACCAGCCCCACCACACACATACACAATTTGGGCTGCATTGTAGCTCAGTGGAAGAGCACTTGCCTAATGTGCAAGAGGCCCTGGGTTCCACCCCCAGCTCTGCAAACAAAACAAAACAAAACACTGCAAACTTGATTCCTCTGCCACCAGGGTGAGCAAGCCCCACTGGGTAAATGGGCAGGCACAGTGGGGACCTAGGGGCTGGAGGTAAGGACAGATGACCTGTTGTGAGGGATTTCTTTTCTTTCTGGTTTGCCCTTTTTCATTCAAATCTCCACCTTGGAGTTGCCTTTGGACAACCGGCTTTGCAAGAAAGAAAAAAGAAAACGTCCCGGACCCCCACCAGAAAGCAGAGGACTAGGGGACTCCACACAGCTTCCTTGGGGGCCGTGGGAAGAAGCAGCCCTCTGCCTGGGCTGAATCACAGGCGGTCCGGTGTGCCTGGCCTTCCTCCTGCCCTGGATCTGCCTACAATTGCACGTGTAGCCCCTGTAATTGGAATTGAGCACGCCTGTGGCCAGGCACAGAGGCTCCTGTCTGTCTTCTTAGCTTAAATCCCCTCTTTTCCACTTTTACCAAACTCCTTTTCTCTTTTTTTTCTCTCTCTCTCTCTTTTTTTTTTTTTTTTCCACCCCGGGCCTTGCGCATGCAAGGCAAGCGCGCTATCACTGAGTTGCACCTCCAGCCCCATTTCTTTCCCTTGTCCCTCCATCACTGTGTCCAGATGAATTGAGGGGCAGTGGCATGTCTGGTCCCAGTCCTCCTCCTTACTCAGAGGTTTTGTTGTTGTCCTTCTTCTTCTGGGGATTGGATTGAACCCAGGGACATTCTACCACTGAGAGCTACAGCCCCAGCCCTTTTTATTTTTTCTTTTGAAACAGGATCTTGCTAAGTTGCCCGTGCTGCCCTCTAATCCTGAAATCCCCCTGCCTCAGCCTCCCCAGTCTGGTATCACAGGCATGTGCCGCTGCGCCCTGCTCCCAGAAAATCTTAACCGTTTATTGGAAAGATAGCTTTTCGCATAGGAAGTGTTAACTTTCATTTCCTCTCCACTGAGTCACAAGCTGTGTCTTGCTTGTTAATGCTGTGTCCTGATACAGGTAAGTGTGTGTTCAAAGAATACACAAATAAAACAGAAGGCTGCTTTTAACCAAGGGGCCTGTGATAACAAGTGAGGGGGAGCAAGGAGGAGCCAAAAAGTTCAAACTTTATTAATTGGCAGTTCCCGTCTCCTAAGCGTTCTGAATTTGGTTAGGTGTTTTGGCCAAGTCATGGGTCACGTCAACGTCTTCTCAAGAGAGAAGATGCCAGGAGGGGCTGACACCGCCAGCTCCCAAGGGAGTCCCTTCAACACAGGGAGAGGAATGGGGGCAGGAGGATGGAGAAAATGGGGTGGAGAGGTCAATGTAGAAGCACTTTCTCTCTCGTTCCATCCAGCAGTGCCTGTGCTTTGTCTACCCCGGCTCACATTTGCTCCTTTCTACTCTGGAATCCTGAGAAGCGGAAGGAGCTAATTTTATTGAACATCTACTGTGTGCTAAGCACTTGACATAACTTATTCCACCAATTCCTAAGAATCTAGTTTCATTGTTATTGTTACTGAACAGGTGTTCAGCGGTTCACCTAAGGTTGCATCCAGGTGAGGTGAGCCAGGGTTTAAACTGGCCTCCCTCTTCTTAAGTCTGAGATCTTCTTTTTGTTATGTTATGCTACTGATGGTTACTAGACTAAGGAAGGAGGAAAAAAGATGTCAAAGTGGAAGAGGAGAAGGGGGAAGCATCCTTCAAATGTTAGAATCAAACTGGGTGTGGTAGCACAGGCCTGTAATCCCAGGACGGGGAGGCTGAGACAGGAGGATCACAGCCAGCCTCAGTAACTTAGTGAGACACTGCTTCAAAAAAAAAATAGGGCCGAAGGTGTAGCTCAGAGGTAGAATGCCCCTGAGTTCAACCCCCAGTACCACACAATAAATATAATAAAAAGGGCTGGGGGTGTGACTTGGTGGCAGAGCACCCCTGAGTTCAATTCCAAGTACCCCCTCCCCCTCACACACAGAATCACGTTTGTAAATAGTATAGATTTGCATTGGGTATTATCATCAAATCAGCTGTGAATTTTTTTATAAATTTTTTTATTATAACACATTAATGGGTTTGGTGTGATATTTCCATACATGCCTATGGCATGCAATGATCAAATCCAGCCTCCCTCTTCCACTCTTATGCCCCTTCAACCTCTAGTAATCACCATTCGACATTCAGCTTGCACATACGAGAGACAGCATGCGGTATTTTGGGGCCTGGCTTATTTCACTTAATAGCCTCCAGTTCCACTTATTGTGCTGCAAATGACCAGATCTTATTCTTCTTTACAACTGAATAATATTCCATAGTGTGTGTGTGTGTGTGTGTGTGTGACATTTTCTTTATCCATGTACCTGTTGATCGGCACCTAGGCTGATTCCAGCTTGTGACAACTTAGGACACTTCCCACCGAACATATTAAACAGTGCTAATTCCTCACTTGACTAAATTTATATACCATGACTGAATCATCCATTGTCTATTGATTTATTTTCTTTATATCTATGTATCACATCATCAGCATATATTATATACTCAACTAATGAATTCTTTGCTTACCACCTGTTCAAAAGCAGCAAGCTGAGCATGGTGGTATATGCCTGTAATCCCAGTACTGAGGAGGCTGAGACAAGAGGCTCACAGGTTCAAGGCCAGCCTCAAGCAACATACTGAAAATCTCAACAACCTAGCAAGATCCTTTTTCAAAACAAAAAATGAAAAGAATTGGGGTGAGCCAGGTGTGGTGACATACACCTGTAATTCCAGTACTTGGGAGGCTGAGTCAGGAGGATTGCAGGTTCATGGCCAGCCTCAGCAATTTGGTGAGACCCTTCTTCAAAATAAAAAATAAAATAGGGCTAGGGGTGTAGCTCAGAGGTAGAATCTCCCTGGGTTCAATCCCCAGTAACAACCACACACACACACACACACACACACACACACCACTTTGTCTTCCAACTATTTTTTCCAAGTTTCAAGGAAACACCAGTTAGTTCAAGTATTCCAGAATGTCCTCCTTCTCTGAGATGCACGTATCTCTTAGGTTTCAAGCATAATAGTCTCTTTTTGACCTTGGTCTTCCAGACCCGAGGTTCCCTCCTTCTTGTCTGGCCTGGCTGATTCTGGGAGCTCATCTAAATGTCACCCCTCTGGTCCCCTTCAATGTGACTCTTTGTGCCAATAATATCTCAGGACAGCCTCCCTACTGCGGCATCTGAGGGAGCCTCCGGTTAATAAGATACTCGCGTCAAGTGTGGTGATTTGTTGAGGGCCAGCTGGACAAACGGATTTAATAAAAAGCCTTCTATTTGCCCCTGGTTCTTTGGGATAATCAGAAGAGAGCTCCAACAGGGCTGTTCTCCCCCTGGCCACTAGGTCACATTGCAGCGGGCGTGGGGTGGGGGAGGGGATGCTCCGTGAACAGTGCTCGCCTAGACCCTTTCAGCAGCTGCTCAGTGGCTTCCTGGGTCCCATCCACCCCAGCAGTTGTTTAAAAGTCCATGCCTCAGACACATGACTAATCCCTACCTGTCCCAGGGTTTCCGCTCCCCCTGAGGACTGAAAACAGAGATTCCTTCAGCTCCCCCTGGAGCTCCGATCCTGAGATGAGATCTGAGGGATGGAGAATGAGCAAATACTGAGGAGTTCTGTTTCTCCTCTGGGCTGGGCATTGGGCTGTCCTTTGGTGGAAGCCATGCAAGGGTCTCCTCTGAGCTGACCCTCCACTGGCCCCTCTCAGGAGCTGCTGAGAACCGGCATCTCCAGGAGGCCACAGATTCTCTGCTGACACCTGTTGGGGAAGGTTCAAGGGTACAGGCCGGACTTTCAGGACTGGGAGTGTGTGTCCCAGTTCGGTTCCCCTGTGCTCTATCATCAAGTTCTTTTGAATCCCCAAAAGTCTAAATTAAAGTTGGGAACTCCTGGTGCTGTGTGTTGAAGGGTGACCCTCAGCACCTCGGTGTGACCTTATTTGGAAACAAGGTCATTGCACATGGGGTTAGTTAAGATGAGGCCACACTGGAATGGGTGGGCCCCCGTCTACTATGCCTGGTGTCCTATAAAGACGGGGGCCCACACACAGGGAGAACACCTGTGAAGATGCAGGTGGAGACGAGGATGGTATCTCCGCAGGTCTTGGACTGACAAGGACTGCCACAATCTTCCAGACACTGGGGAAGGCCCGAGGCAGATTCTCCATCAGTCTCAGGAGCAGCCGATCCATCCAGAACCTTGATCTCAGACCTGAGGCCTCCAGAAACGATTTCTTGGTGTGTGTGTGTGTGTGTGTGTGTACACACGCACATACACATGTGTGCATATTTGGAGGTTGGACCCAGGGATATTCTACCTTTGAGCTATTTTATTTTTATTTTGAAACAGGGTCTCACTAAATTGCTGAGGCTGGCCTTGAACCTGTCATCCTCCTATCTTAGCCTTCCAAGTACTGGGATTGCAGGCATGTATAACCACACCCTGCTTGATTTTTGGATTTGAGACAAAAATGTCTCCCTACATTGCTCAGGCTGGCCTCAAAATCCTAGGTTCAAGTGATCCTCCCCCCTCAGCCTCCTGAGTAGCTGGGACTATAGCTCTACCCTGATCTCTCTCTCTTCTTCCCTTCCTCCCTCTCTTCTTCCCTTCCTCCCTCCTCCCTCCTCCCTCTCTTCCTCTTTCCCTTCCTCCCTCCTTTCTGCTTGCTTGCTCACTCTCTCTCTCTCTCTCTCTCTCTCTCTCTCTTTTTGCAATACTGGAGATTGAACCCAGGGGCATATTCATATTCATATTCATATTCTCTCTCTCTCTCTCTCATTTTTTGGTACTGAGAATTGAACCCCGGGGCATTCTGCTTCCAAACTACACTCCCAGCCCTTTTTATTACTTATTTATTTATTATTGGAAACAGAGTCTTGCTAGGTTGCTGAGAGTCTTGCTAAGATGCTGAGGCTATCCTTGAACCCTTGAACCTGCAATCCTCCTGTCTCAGCCTCCCAAATACTGGAATTACAGGCATGTGCCACCACACCTAGCTTATTTATTTCTTTATTTATTGCAATGCTGGGGATGGAACGCAGGGTCTCACACATGCCAAGCAAGCTACACCCCCAGCCCTCCATTTTTGTTGTGTAGCAAACCACACAGTTCATGGCACTTTGTTACAGGAGCCCTAGTGAATGAACGCACTTGGCTAAGCCATCTTCTTGACTTCAGAACTTCTCAGAACCTTCACTGTCAGTTAGATTTCTGTGTGACCATTTTGAGTTTCATCCTAGGATACTTTTTTCCCCACGAGGCATCAGGCAGGGACAGTATCCGCAGGACTGTGTCACGAGAGGCACTGTCCTGGGTTCCTCAGACCTACCTGTTAGAAAGAGAAGATGTTTCAAAACCACAGCCAGAGCCAGGCATGGTGGCACACACTTGTAATTCCAGCATTCGGGAGGCTGAGACTGGAGGATCCAGGTTCTCGGCCAGCCTCAGCTACCTAGTGAGGCACTCTGCAACTTAGTGAGACCCTGTTTCAAAATAAAGAATAAAAAATAGGGCTGGGGGTATAGCTCGGAAGTAGAATGCCCCTGAGCTCAATCCCCAGTATTGCAAAAAAAAAAAAAAAAAAAAAAAAAAAAAAAAAAAAAAAAAAAAACCCAAAACCATGGCTGGGGCTGGGGCAGGGTTCAGTGGTAGAGTGCTGGCCTGGCTTGTGCAAGGTCCTGGGTTCTATCCATCCTAGAACTGGGGGAAAAAAATATTATATATATACAGTCTGAGACTTATGTCAAGGGTGGGTGGTTTTGGCACCCAAATCACCTAACTGCCCCGTGCCTCAGTTTCCGCATCTGCATAGCAGGCCAGGGCCTGATGCCTTACAGGTGCTTTGTGGGGTGTTGGGGGACACCTTCCCATGATTTCAGGGGTGGCATCATAAACAGTGCCAGGGTAGGGTGTGGAGGAACTAGGTCTCCTTCCGGTGCTGCTGTGGAGCCCTGAACACCTGCTGCAGGGAACCTGGGCTGGGGACAGGCGTGCCTGGCCTTGGACCCAGAAACACTAGCATGAGCCATGTCCCTTTCTGGGGTGGGGGACAGGCTGACACCAGAGCTCCCAGGAAGTGGATTCGCACAGTTCTTGGGGGACAGATGAGCCTCTGTCACAGCACTCTGCACATCGGCACCCAGGGATCTCCAGGATCCCGGCGTCCACAGCTCCCAGACAGAAACCTGGGCCCAGGAGACCTCTAGGAAGGAGCTGGGGCTGGAGGCACGGACAATGGCGGGGTGAGCTGAAAAGACACCGCAGGCAGAGCCAGGGAGTGTCACTTCCTAATTCCCCCCTCAGGATTGACTGACAGATAAGTGGGAGGAGGGCCATGGGTGAGGGACACTGACTGTCATGCTGCCAAGATCCCGCCTCCAAAAGCACCGGGCAGCACCAGCCCCTGGCTTCCTCCCAGTAATTTATGTCAGCTCACGCCTGCCAGGGGAGCCACAGGGTTTGGACCCACCACACGGGTGCCGTGACTTCAGGAAATAAGCTCCCTAATCCAACATCCCCCGGAAGGGCGTGGTGCAGGAAGCACCTGCGGGTCTGTGCGGAAGGGCCAGGGCCAGAGTGAGGAGCCTGTGAGGTCAGGCGAGAGGACAGGCGAGGTCCTGAAGGACCCCAGAAGGATTGCAGGCCTTATTCCATGCTATGTGACAGTGAAGGTTTTGCACAAGTGAATAATGTATCAGAGCAGAGCTTTTGGTGACTCAGAGGAGCTGAGATGAACATGGGGGCACAGCCAGCAATCAGGACAGGAGGCTCCTCACAGAGAAGTGGGTGAGGTGGCACCAAAGTCCCTACAAAAGCACAGGGGGTGTAGTTTAGTGGCAGAGCACTTGCCTGGTATGTGTGAAGTTCTGGGTTCCATTCCCAGCGTGAATACGCGCTCACATACACACGCCCCCGAGAGGTTGCAGGTGGCAGAAAACCATCCTTGCCCCTCTTCACACCTGCTAGAATAGCTAGACTTAAAATTTCTGGCAGTGAGGGCAGGCAGAGCTCCCCGGCATTGCTGGCGGGAGCGCCTTTACTGAAAGAGGACACGGGGATGGGTGGGCAGCCCATCTCCTGCCTGATTCTGAACAGTACAGATGCAAAGCTCTGGTCAAAATATCTTTCTAGAAAACTACCTAACAGCTTTTCACAGTGATGACTCTGGAAGGTGGTTGTAAAACAAGTCTTCTCTGGTTCCTCTGCTCAGGGTCTGGCACAGGCCATGCTGCATTGTAGAATTTTTCTCAATCAAAAAACAAAACAAAGCCGGGCGTGGTGGCGCACGCTTGTAATCCCAGCATTCGGGAGGCTGAGACCAGAGGATCCGGGTTCGAGGCCAGCCTCAGCTACCTAGTGAGGCACTCCACAACTTCGTGAGACTCGGTTTCAAAATAAAGAATTAAAAAATAGGGCTGGGGGTGTAGCTCGGAGGTAGAATGCCCCTGAGTTCAATCCCCAGTACCGAAAAAAAAAAAAAAAAAAAAAAAAAAAAACAAAGCCGGATGTGGTGGCACACGCTTGTAATCCCAGCATTTGGGAGGCTGAGACTGGAGGATCAGGGTTCGAGGCCAGCCTCAGCTGCTTAGTGAGGCCTTCCGCAACTTAGTGAGACTCTGTTTCAAATAAATAATAAAATAGGGCTGGGGCTGTAGCTCAGAGGTAGAATGCCCCTGGGTTCCATCCCCAGTACCGAAAAACAAACAAACAAAAACAAAAAACAAAAAATGCCAGCTAAAAATATCAAGCAAGATTAGGACCTAACCATCTCATGTGCTTCCAAAAGAGCAGACAGGAAGGGAAAGGCAGGCAACCAAAGACTGTACATTGACAGTAGTTTTTGCCTACTTCTTTTCATATAATCCTCAAAACAGACCTGTGTGGTTGCAGGCTACGCTTTAGCCATCGTCTGCAGACGGTGTTTTATGCAGCTGCAGTGCCAGGAGCTGCATCGGAACCCAGGTCTCCTGGCTCTATAGTGGCCCTTCCACGCAGGAGGGTGACAACAGTGGCAGGAGCAGTTCATCTCAGTTCCTGAAGACAATCGGTCTCTAGGACACCTGTCAGAGGAAAGGGGGTCATTTGCATGCAAACAAATGGTAACTGAGTCCCTACTAGAGGCAGCCCAGGTCACCTCTCCTGGGCAGGTGTGAATGGCAGGAGGAGGGGCTGCTGCTGTATCCAGTTCTCTTGGCCCAGTGTGGTGATCTGGGAGGGATGTGCCCAGTCCTTCTCCCTGAGCCAGTGCCCAGGTGTGGCAGCCAGCAGCTGGCCATCCTCCATGTCAGTAAAGACCCCCTTTCTCTTTCACCCATGTTCCACAGGAGGATCCCTAGGGTGGAGGCCAGCATATTCTAGAAGAAGCACTAACACTGAGGGTTGCCTGAGGGTGTGGCTGGGGGGTAGAGCGCCTGCCCCAGATGCGCAAGGCCTTGGGTTCCAGCTCCAGCACCACAAAAAATAACCCAGTGGGCCAGAAACCTGTGAATAGTCACACTCTTGCTTCTTGTCTTCTTTCCTATAACCCAATTTAGGGGTTGGTTGTTTACTGTTTTCATTTCAACCGTTCACTTGGGGACTGAGGTTTGATCAGAACCTTACCATTACTACTAATTTAGAAGATAGATGAAACTGAAGGATTTAAAGAATATATAAAAAAATATATGTAATATATGTATACACACATATATATACTTAATATATATATGTATACAAACATATATACATATATATACATATTTTTTTAAAACAGGTGTATCCTACTCATAGAATACTGCCTGCACAGGGAACTTGATACTAAAAACATATAATGATCCACAAGACACAGGCCCTGACCAACCACAGCGTTGGCACAGGAGCTTGGCACGCTCTGCAGCCCCACATACTAATCCTTCAGTTGTTGAATCTTGGGGAGGTGGTAGGGAAAATGGGGGAAAGTTCTTGGGAGAAGGACCAGGACTGTTGAGGAATCCCCTGGGGACTTGGGAAGTAATTATTTACCAGCGGATACAGAATTTCTTCTTTTCTTTCTTGCTTTGTTTTCTTCCTTTCTTGCTTTCTTTGTCGGGATGGAACCCAACACCTGGTGCATGCCTAGCACACATTCAACCACTGAGCCACATCCCCATTTTTAACAACCAGTTTGCTTTTCCCTGTTCAGATGGTGGAAACCAGCCCTGCAGTTACCATGGATGGATGAAGAAACCAAAGCCAAGGGAGGTTGAAAGGTTCGGCCAAGGTAACACAGCAAGTTCAGATAAGGATGCCTGTCTTTAGATCCTCAACCTGTATGTTGGGAGGGCTCTCTGATATCCTGGTGTTTTATATTTAGCCTATCTACCCATGGACCTTGTGAAATATGAAAAACAGGCCGAGGTCAAGTCACTATAATGGTAAGCATTATAAAAAGTCACCTGGGTAATATCTTTGCCTCTGGGACCACATGGTCTCTGTCACTCAGTCATCGTAGCACCCGTACAAGTAGACAGATTGGTGCAGCTATGTTCAAATACAATTTTATTTATGGGCACTAAAATTTGAACTTCGTATAACTTTTGTGGGCACTGCAAGGTCTGGCCATGAGGTCATGCTGGAGACAGACTGAGAACAAAGGAACAAAGAAAGAGAAATGTCCCCTGACCATTGCCCTGCCCCAAGATGACCTGGCCACTGGCACACCAACCAGTGGCTTACACTACTGTTCCTGTACCCTCCCCCCTCCTTGCCCCATTAAAAAGCCCCTAGCCAGCTGGGTGTGGTGGTGCACGCTTGTAATCCCAGCATTTGGGAGACTGAGACTGGAGGATCTGGGTTCGAGGCCAGCCTTAGCTACTTAGTGAGGCCCTCTGCAACTTAGTGAGACCCTGTTTCAAAATAAAGAATAAAAAAATAGGGCTGGGGCTGTAGATCAGAGGTAGAATGCCCCCTGTTCCATTCCTACTACAAAAAAAAAAAAAAAAAAAAGCCCCTAGCCTGTAAGGAGGCAGGCTCCTGACTCTCATGGGCTCTACCCCCTAGTCGGGTTTTATTCCTGAATAAAGCCTGTTCCCTGCTGTTGGGCCGTGTTTTCTTTGCCTCCCATGTACCCCAACAACTTTCACATGTTCAAAAGTAGTATTGTTTTTAACCATTGAAGGATGTGGAAAACATTCTTAGCCCACAGGTCACAGAAAAACAGTGTTGGGCGAGATTTGGCCCCTGGGCTGCGCTTTGCCAGTCCCTGGGCTAGATGGTTCTTGTCTAAGCCATTTCTCCACTACAAGGTTGATGTCAAATGGAAGCCTGTGAGAGGTGTGGATTACTTAACTTCTTCTAAATCCCACCATCACCACCCTAAATCCTACAAGGGTGAGCCTGTAGGAGACTCTGAATTCCAGAAATCTGGAGGCTACAGGTACATGGCAGAGCCAGTCTGCTCTGGGGATGGTGTGTGCAGAACTGCCCCCGCGGAATCAAGCGAGGGCAACCACGCCAAGAAAATTCAGCCACAGGCCTTGGCCTGATAACTACCCCATCCTGGTTCTCTCTGCACTGACTCAGAAAGGGGCCGGTCAAGAGCCAGCACTTAGATTCCTTAATCTTCATCGTGTTGTTTAACATAACAGAATAGCTGCCTGCGTGGGCTCAGATTTTCTGGGTTTAAATGTCTTATCATTGACCTTGGATGGGGTTAACTGTCTCCTCTCTGCCATGTTTCAAATGTGCAGTGGTGAGACTTAGCTGAGCCAGTACATGGGTAAGGATTTATAATGTGCTCCATACACCTCAGTTATTACTGTGCCTACTGTGTCACTCCTCCATCTCTCCTTCTGTCTTCTGATTCCATCCCCCAACATTTATAAAGTGCCAGGCTTTGTGCGGGGGACGGGGATGCAAAGCCAGAGAAGACTCAGCCCTGGTCCCAGAGTTTTTCAGGTTATTGGAGATTAGAGTTGTTTCAGTTACGTATTTCTGTATCACAAAACACCACCAAACTTAGTGACTTAAAACAGCAACAAGCATTTACTTGCTTAACCTTCTGCAATTGGAGCAGGGTGCAGTGTAGACGGCTTATCTCTGCCCCACATAGTCTTGGCTGGGGTGCGTCCACTGGAGCTGGAGGACCCAGGATAGCCTGCTCACATGTCTGGCATCTTGGCTGGCTGGCTGGAGTAGCCGGGGGCTGGTGAGTTAAACCCTCTCCCTCCCAGCACCTCCGTCCCTCTCTCTCTAGCAGGATGGTCTGATTTGTTTACAGGGCAGTTGGTTTCTATGAGGGCAAAAACAGGCTTAGGAAGCTCTTGAAACCCAGACCCCAATGTCATCTCTACCGCGTGCTATTGCCAAAACAAGTCACAGGGCCAGCTCAGGCTTACGGGGAGGAATTGTGAGTAGCCATCTCGGCTGAGAATCCACCACACGGGTGGAGACACAGCATCGTGAGATCTGCCCCCGGCAAGACAGAGCATCTCGAGAGCTGGCACCTAATGGTGATCTGAGACAGACCTGGAAGCAGAATATCGCGATAGCTGGTATACTGCTGGCTCCTTCACCCACTGTCACAGGACTGTTGCTGGAACCATGCTTTTTTTTTTTTTTTTTTTTTTTGGTACTGGGAATGGAACCCAGGGGCATTCTACCTCCGAGCTACATCCCCAGGACCTAATTTTTTTTCTTTATTTTGAAACAGGGTCTCACTAAGTTGCGGAGAGCCTCACTAAGTAGCTGAGGCTGGCTGAGAACCTGGATCCTCCTGTCTCAGTCTTCCAAGTACTGGGATTGCAAGCCTGTGCCACCATGCCCGGCTTGAAACAGTGCTTTTTGAAGATGCTCAAGAAATATGTAAGCCAGGCGTGGTAGCGCATGCTTGTAGTCCCAGCATTTGGGAGGCTGAGACCGGAGGCTCTGGGTTCGTGGCCAGCCTCAGCTACCTAGTGAGGCACTCTGCAACTTAGTGAGACCCTGTTTCAAAATGAAGAATAAAAAAAAA
>PVLC010003504.1:0-19389 GCA_004027655.1 Graphiurus murinus | reverse complement strand
AGTTTCAATCATTTATTCCACCAAAACTAAAGGTAATTTGCACATAATTCCTATTTGCATATATTTCTTTTCTTTTTTTTCTTTTTTTCTTTTTTTTTTTTTTGTTGTTGTACTGGGGATTGAACTCAGGGGCATTCTATCTCAGAGCTATACCCCTAGCCCTATTTTGTATTCTTTATTTTGAAACAGACATAAGAATTACATAAAGTATATGAATCTTTGGAGCTGGGGATGTAGCTCAGTAGTAAATTGCTTGACTCATGTGTGCAAGGCCCAGGGTTCAATTCCCATCATTGAAAAAAATTTATGAAAAGATATATAAATCTTCATTATAGAATACTTGAGGATTGGGAGTGCAGCTCAGTGGTAGCACATTTGCCTAGTGTTTGTTGAGGCCCTGGGTTCCATTCCCAGTACTGAAAAAAAAAAAAATCTACCTAACCAAATGTTATGAAAAAGCAACTTGAGGAACACTTGAGGAATAGAAATTTTATTGTCAGTTCACCTGATTCTGTACTCAGTCATTGGTATGTGTTACCATAACCCACATTTTTCCATGTCCTTACGTGGTTTTCCTAACTGGCCTTTTTAATAGCTACTATAATGTTCCATTGTGCTGTTCTACCACCATCCATTAAATCTTTCTCTTGGGGGTCATCCAGGTGTTTCTGCTGTGAAACATTTTTTCCAAGTTTCGACATAGCTTTCCAGATTATCTTTTTTTTTTAACAGCCAAATAATATTTTGCCATGTTTATCTACTATGATCTATTAAAACATATTCTCTTCATGTTGGACATTTTGCTGTGTCTACAGACTGGGCCAGAAACAAAGCTAGTCACAAAGACACCTGCTGGGACCAGGACAGACTAAACCTGTGACTCAGAAGCAGACTCGGTGGGAGAGTGCCAGGGCTTCATGGAATTCAGTCCTGGGGAACCCCTATCCCTGGTCCAGTTTATCAATCAATCCCAGGACGTCGCAAAACGCCTCTGGCCTCCACTCAGCTTCCTATTGTTATTTTTAAGATGTTACAAGATTGGGGATGTAGCTCAGTGACAGAGTGCTTGCCTAGCATGTGAGAAGTCCTAGCCCCATCTCCAGCCTGCAACAAAAATAAAGAGCCAGGCATGGTGACGCACGGTTGTAATCCTAGTACTTGGGAGGCTGAGACAGGAGGATCGCAGATTTGTTGCCAGCCTCAGTTACTTAGTGAGGCCCTCCGCAACTTAGTGAGACCCTGTTTCACAACAAAGGATAAAGAAATAGAGCTGGGGGTGTAGCTCAGAGGTAGAATACCCCTGGGTTCAATCCCCAGTACTGCAAAAAATAAAATAAAATAAATATTAAAAAATAAATCTATACTGTTATAGTTCTTTTCTTTTGAATTACTAACATATATTTCCAGGAATGAGTCACTAAGTCAAAGGGAATTAATAATCTTTTGGGCTCCTGCTATGAATTGCAAACTTGCTTTTGAAAGTCGACACTGCAGCCTGGTGTTGCTGTCAGATGGTCAGCATTGCAGATGGACATCTCCAGCAGGTGCTGTGCTGGTCCTTGCCCATCCCAGTCCTGCTGACAACTCCAAGGAAACGCAAGCCATTTTGCTTTTGTTTGTTTATTTTTTGCTCTTGTTTTTTGTTTGTTTGTTTGTTTTCAGTGCGGGGGACAGAACCTAGGGCTTTGCACAAGCTAACATTTTATTACTGAGCCACATCCCCAGCGCGCTCGCGTGTGTGTGTGTGTGTGTGTGTGTGTGTGTGTGTGTGTGTGTGTTACTGGGGATTGAACCCAGGGGCATTCTACCTTCAAGCTATACCCCTAGCCCTTTTTATTTTTATTTTTCATTTTGAAACAGAGTCTCACTAAGTTGCTGAGGCTAGCCTCAAACCTGTGATCCTCCTGCCTCAGCCTCCCAAGTACTGAGATTACAGGCCTGCACCACCACATGTGGCTCTTTTTATTCATCTTTAATATCCCCAGTCCTAACATGGTGTTTATTCCTACAGAGTAGAATATTAATTTAATATATGAAGGATAACCTGCAACTATAATTACTTCCACAGGCTTAGGTTCAAATTCCATCGCCATAAGCTTTGTCTGTATTCTTGGCCTTGTTTTACTCACTTATAAAACAGAGATAATAACAGCTACCTTGAAGAATTTGTGGTGGATTCGAGATGGTGTTTATAAAGAGTTTAACAAAGAGTCTGATGCAATAAAAAAACAACTGTTTTTATAATGATGTTACATGTACATTCACTAAATTTCTGATGGAGAGAATCATTCACATTCTTCCTCTGTTTATGTGTTAGGGCCTATCTGTTTTTTTTTTTTTTTTTCCCTCATAAATTTGAATGAATTCCTCATGTATTTAAATTTTATATTGTTTTATCACATGATGTAAGCTTTAAATATTTTAGTTTTATCACTTTTATTACAGAAGTCTTGCAGCTTTCTGTCTAAATTCGCGCATTTTTTTTCCTTTGCAATTTCTTCTATTGCTTCAGTTGAAATCATTATATTCTCATGAATCTAATCTATTTCCCATTGTCTGCTGGTTTTCCCATTATTTAATTTAGTTTTTAATTCCTGTACTGGGGAGAGTGCAGCTTAGTGATAGAGTATTTTCCTAGCATGTGTGAGACCCTGGGTTCAATCCCTAGCTCCAAAAAAAAACAAAACTTGAATCCACTAGATGTACCTCTAACTGGGTATTTCCCCTAGGCTGGTCCACTGTTACATTAATTTGCTGGTGCTGTTGTAACAGGGAGGGGCTGGAAACAACAGAAATGCCTTCTCTCACAGCTGTGGAAGCCAGAGTGGCTCCAGGTGTCCCTTGGCTTATGGCCACATCACTCCTATCTCACCTCTGGGGTCACATTACATCCTCTCTGAGCGCCTCTCAAAAGTCTCTTCAATTCTGTCTTATGAGGACACTTGTGGTGGCATTTAGGGCTGGTTTGGGTAATCCAGGGGAATCTCATCTAAATTCCTTAATTTAATTACATCTGCAAAGGCCTTCCTTTTCCCCCAAATAAAATGACTTGTACAAGTTTTAGGGATACAGATGTGATCCCTCTGTGTGTGTGTGGTGGAGGCACTATTAGACCTACTAAGAGTACTTAAAAATAACACTCAGAGCTGGGCATGGTAGCGCACACTTGTAATCCCAGCATTTGGGAGGCTGAGACCAGAGGATATGGGTTCGTGGCCTCAACTACCTAGTGAGGCCCTCCACAATTTAGGGAGACCCTATTTCAAAATAAAGAATAAAAAAAATAGGGCTGGGGGTATAGCTCGGAGGTAGAATGCCCCTGAGTTCAAAGTTCAATCCCCAGTACTGCAAAAAAAAACAGTTCCTATTGTTCAGGGAAGAGACTGTGTCTAAATGACATGGAAGCAAGGCAGGTGGGCTCTGTGGTTGGGGAGCATCCAGTTTAGAGTTCTTTGTCCCTCCCACAGTGCAGTACTGCTGTGTTGTGCATGCAGAGGTGGCTGCATTTAAAATTCTATCCCGCTGGGCAGGCGTGATGGTGCACCCTTGTAATCCCAGTACTTGGGAGGCTGAGACCAGAGGATCCAGGTTCTCGGCCAGCCTCAGTTACTTAGTGAGGCCCTCTGCAACTTAGTGAGACCCTGTTTCAAAATTAAGAATAAAAAAAAAGGTGCTGGGGGTGTAGCTTGGAGGTAGAATGCCCCTGAGTTCAATCCCCACTTCCCCCCCCCCCAAAAAAAAAAAAAATTCTACCCCCTCAGAGTTGTCAACCAAAGCACACACGATCTTGGGGTCTGGCATGGAAATATCTTTTGCTCTCTGGTGGCAGAGATGACTAGCTAGCCACCCAATACCTTAGTGACAGAGTCCCCAGGTAGATGTGAAAAAGCGTATCTTTCTGCCTCTCTGTAATCTTATTGTGACCATGAGACTAAGTTCTGGTTAGAGAGATGTAAATGAGAACTCCCTGGGTAGAATTTCCAGGAAAGAGTCTTTAAAGAGCGCTGACTAGGCTGTGCCTTCACTACTCCCTTTCCTTTCTTTTCTACCTGCCTCGACTACAGATGTGACTGCTGGCGTTCCAGCACCCATCTTGAGCCATGACGCGACCATAAAACCTGAAGTCAAGTGCTAGAAACGGCGGAACAGAAGGGCAGAGTCAGGCCCCTGATGAGCTATTGTACTAGCCCATAGTACAATATTTATTTACTTATTTAATGTAAGAGAAATAGTCCTTGTTAATGGCAGTTCATCTCAGCTTCTAGTTGCTGCAACATCAAAACTTTATTCTCTGTGTTTTCTTTATAGCCTTTTGCCATGAATGTACCTACAGTTTTCAGCTCAAATGTCACTTCTTCAGAAATTACCTTCTGTGATTGGGCAGTTGCTTTCCTTACGTGCTTGTTGTCTTGTGGGGCCCTGCGTGTGTGGCTTGGGCAGCTGATGGGGGAATCTCGATGGGCCCTGGGAGCGGGTCGTGTGCTGAGAATTTTTTTCAGGGAAAACACAGAAGCATTGAGTGGAAAGCCTGTGGGGCGGGGTGGGGGGGTGGGGGTGGGGGTGGGTGGGGTAGTGGCCGACTTTCCCTAATCCCTCTCCTCTGAGCGTAAGACACGCCCACCCAGGCCTGTCTGAGCAGAGCCTGGAGCACCTCTATGAGACCTGCTATCATCCGGCCTCCACCTGTGGCCTGTGCTCTGTGGTCTGAAATTCCTAAAACTTCCATTTCAGGATCAAGCTGGTCCCATGGAAAATAATGCTGATTTTAATGGACTGAGCCCCAACTTCCCAAGCAGCACGGACCTTTCTCTCCCAAGATGGCTGAAAGGTGTGGCTCTGCTTTCTCTCAGCCCGGGTCTCTCCCCTCCATGGAGATGAAGCCTTCCTGGATTGCTCTAGTTCATCTGGGTTCCCTACAGCTCAGATTTTCGTACTTCTTTTCTTTCTTTCTTTCTTTCTTTCTTTCTTTCTTTCTTTTCTTTCTTTCTTTCTTTTTCTTTTGTGTGTGTGTGTGCGTGTGTGTGTGTACTGGGATTGAACCCAAGAGCATTCTACCTCCAAGCTACACCCTTGGCCTCTTTTATTTTTATTTTATTTTTTTAAATTTTTACTATTATTATTATTATTTTTTTTTTTGGTGGTACTGGGGATTGAACTTGGGGGCATTCTACCTCTGAGCTATACCCCCAGCCCTATTTTTTATTCTTTATTTTTGAAACAGGGTCTCACTAAGTTGCGGAATGCCTCACTAGGTAGCTGAGGCTGGCCGCGAACCTGGATCCTCAGGTCTCAGCCTCCCAAATGCTGGGATTACAAGCATGTGCCACCACGCCTGGCTCCTCTTTTATTTTTTATTTTGAAACAGGGCCTCAATAAATTGCTGAGGCGGGCCTTGAACCTGTGACCCTACTGTCTCAGCCTCCCAAGTACTGGGATTACAGGCATGCACCACCACACCTCCCTACTTGCCTGTTATCTTAATGTGTCATTTATTAATTTATTTAGCTGTTCATCTAACTAAAAACTCCAACAGGACCTCTTCTGCGGTGGACTCTATGCTAATAACTGGGTTACAAATGAGTGAAAACAAACACGTCCCTTTGGATGGGTCATATATGAATTATTTCATAGCTGTCTACAGGGCTCAGTGCTTTGGTGATACTGGGTAGGATAAATGAAAGTCCCAAAAGTTAGGTGATGCACGTGAAGCAGTCACAGAGTGCCTTTCTGCCACCACGATGCAAGCACTAGTCTCAAGCCCAACGTGGTGACAGCTGTGAAGACCAGGCATCTCTTGGGGCCCCGCCTGTCGGGGTTTCTGAGGGCAGCAGTGTGTACTTGTGGCCACCCTGGTGCAGGTCCTCTCTGGGGGATGAGCTTTCTGATGGACAGACAGCTCCTGAGCACCAGGGCAGAGAAACATGCTCCACACAGAGGCAAGATTTAGGTCTGAGGACTCAGAGGCAGGGGGCAGACGCTTTGATTGTGTGTGTGTGTGTGTGTTAGTTACTGGGGATTGAACCTAGGGGTGTTCTACCTCTGAGCTACATCCCCAGCCCTATTTTATTTTTTATTTTGAAACAGGATCTTACTAAGTTGCTAAGAGCATTGATAAGTTACTGAGGCTGACCCGAAACCTGTGATCCTCCTGTCTCAGCCTCCCAAGTACTGGGATTACAAGCGTGTACCACTGAACCTCCTACCCTCAACCGTTTTTAATTTTGGTTTGGCATGGTGTGGTGGCGCACACTTCTAATTCCAGCATTTGGGAGGCTCAGACTGGAGGATCCAAGTTCGAGGTCAGCCTCAGCTGCTTAGTGAGGCCCTCCACAACTTAGTGAGACCTTGTTTCAAAAATAAAGAATAAAAAAAAAAAAAGTAGGGTTGAGGCTGTAGCTCAGAAGTAGAATGCCCCAGGTTCCATCCCCAGTACTGCCAAAAAAAAAAAAAAAAAAAAAATTGTTTTGTTTTTTGAAACAGGGTCTTGCTACCTTGTTGAGGGCCTCACTAAGTTGCCAAGGCTGACCTCAAAACTACAATCCTCCGGTCTCAGCCTCCTGAGTACTGGGATTCTAGGTGCTCACCACCACACCCAGCTTCAAAGGGTCTGAAATGCCACCATCACAGGGCAGAGAATCTGCACTTCCTCTGCCTGTGGGTCCGGTGCGGGCTGGGCCAGCCCACAGCCTATCTTGCCTTGCTCAGCGAGTGCAGACATGCTCTTAGCACAACACACCAGCCCAGGAGCTGCATCCCAGGGCCTCAAGCACAAATACAATCAAATCTCCCTTTTGACATTGCTTCTTCATCCAGAATACGAACAGCCAGGAGGTTCATGCAACCAGACCAGCTTCCTGTCCTTGACTGTGTGTGAGGGGTCTGTTAATCAGCATGGAAGAACCCTGTTGGGGACCGTTTGGATGCCAGGGTATTTCATTGGCGTGAGATCCTTTAAGAATGGCCTGGCACCTCTGGCATTAGTTAATTAGAAGGCTGAAGCAACAGGCCAGCCCCAAGCTGACCTTGCTGGGCAAGGCTGTTTACTAAATATACCTGGCCCATTTTGTGATGATCTGGGAGTTTCAGTCCCAGCCTGGCTTCTCTCTGCCGCCCAGAAAGCTTCAGGCCGTCCATAGTTCTTGTTTTGCCGTGCACTCGCGGAGCCAAATTCATTTTGCAGATTAAGCGAAACATGATTAAGAAGGCAAACCTCTTAGAACTAAGAAAACAGAGAACACTAATGCAGGCCAGCCCCGATTTCCCACTGCTTAAACCATCTGTGTACCTGTCCTGTCTCTCAGCCGGGGAGTATCCAAGTTAGCCTTTGGGGTTCTGTGGCTTGGGACGTGCATCCGTGCCATTTGGTGGGCAAATATTCATTCATGGCTGTGAAGTCTCTTGAACCAGCGAGTAGAGCATCCCTGTGCTGTATTCTATGTTTGGTTGATCTTCCTCCAGCACGTGCTTCATATGCATTCACAGGACCATGCAATTGTTTTAGCTGGAAACCGCCATGGTTCTCTGGATCCAGCACTGTGAAGCTACAAGTCTATGGGTGTGAAGACACCAACAGCAAAGATGAAGCAGCAGGGCCTCAGGCCAGGAGGGTGTCTTCAGAGATCAGGGGAGAGGCAGGATGGCGTTCCCACCCAGAGAAACCAGCAGAGCAGCTGCTGGCATCTCCTACCCCAGAGGTTCCAGAATGGCTTCAACTGCTTAGACCACAGCAGCTACTACTGCCACCTCCCCACCTGCCACCTGTGGTGAGTTAAATTGTGACCCCTCCCCTGAAAAGTAGAAGGTGACCTTATTGGAAACAAGGGACTTCTGGATGCCGTTAGTTGAGATGAGGTAGAGAGGGCCTTCATTCGATATGTCTGGTGTCTCTAAGAGAAGATGGCCACATGGAGACACACATAGGGAGAATGCCACGTGACATGCGACAGCACACGCAGAGATTGGATTTAGCCACAAGCGAAGGAACACCAAAGGCCACCAGCTAGCCACCAGAAGTTAGGAAGAGGCATGGAAGGATCCTTACTAGTTTCATAGGCAGCATGGCCCTGCCGACACCTTGATTTTGGCCTCTGGAACTATGAAAGAAATTTTTGTTGTTGTTGTAGTGTTTGTTATAGCAGTCCCAGCAAACTCATACACACCTCTTCCTGCTTTTGATGAATTTACAGCAAAGGTTCATTTATTGTGAAGCTCAAGAAGGGTAACATTCAGACCCCTTCATTGTGTGGGCTCCTTCCAAAGCCCTGTATCTCATTTTGTATTTGCAATTTTGTATTCTTTCTCTTTTTTTATTTTTGTACTTTTATTGATGCATTGTAATTATACATCATAATGAGATTCAAAGTGATACAAACATATGCACACATCACTTAGTGAATACCCTTCCATATCCCACTGTATTCTTTCTCTTAGAGTGTTCCCTTTGTACCCAGGCAGGGTGATGCTTGCCTGTAATCCCAGAATTTGGGAGGCTGAGAAAGGAGGATTGCAGGTTTGAAGCCAGCACATGGTAACTTAAGGAGACCCCATTTCAAAATAAAAAATAAAACTGGGCAGGGGGTATAGCTCAGAGGTAGAATGTCCCTGGGTTCAGTCCAGCACTTCCCTCCCCTCCACACACACAGTGTCTCCCTACATCAAATAAGATTCAGACTCCGCAAAACCTAGGTCTGGGGTGGGCCTCCAGATACCCCCCGTGTGTGCTGTGACCAGGCCCACCTCTGCACCCGCACCGCGGAGCCAGAGGCCTTAGCAGCACAGGACTCCACCCTTTGGGGTTGGCTCAGCGTTCCTGGTCGGTGGCGGCATCTCTGTCCAGGGGGTTTTGGAACGAGGCCAGCCCAGGTTATTTTATCCACTGTGGGCGAGAAGGCTGGGCTAGAGGCCCTCTGCGGGTCCCCTGGCCAGGCGCCTCGAGGACAGGTGCACAGAACCTCTTTCCTTCAGAGTCTCTGTGCGCGCAAGTTCAGACTTCCCACAAGCGGCAGCTTCGGTGAAGCCCGGCTGGCACCCGGCGCAAGGGGAGCGGAGGCCTCCAGCCAGGCGGCTGTGATTCCAGGCTGTCCTGTTTGCCGATTCGTCGGCTCCGCCCAAACCTGTCCTCATTCTCTACCTTCAGATCAGCAAAGATGGCAGGCCTGCCAGTCCAATGCAGACACGCCCCTGGTCTCAGTGGGACTTCTTCTGTCTCTCTACCTCCAGGCCAACCTAATTCACACCACTGCTGCAAATGCTTATGTGGCCTTTCCTGTGTGTGAAGTGCTGGGATCCCTTGGTGAAGGGTTCATGGGCCCTGGGAAGGGTCCCTAGAAAGCTGGGAAGCTAAGCTGGACATGGTGGCACACATCTGTAATCCTAGTACTTGGGAGGCTAAGACAGGAGGATTGCAGTTTCAAGAACAGCCTCAGCAACTTAGTGAGACCCTCAGATCCTGTTTCAAAAAGTAAAAAATAGCCGGTGTGGTGGCATATGTTTGTAATCCCAGTACTTGGGAGGTTGAGACAGGAAGATCACAGGTTCATAGCCAGTCTCAGCTACTTAGTGAAGCTCTCTGCAACTTAGTGAGGCCCTGTTTCAAAATAAAGAATAAAAAATAGGGCTGGGAGTATAGCTTGGAGGAAGAATGCCTCTGGGTTCAACACCCAGTTCCACAAAAAAAAAAAAAAAGTAAAAAATAAGAAAGGACTGGGGTGTAACTCAGAGGTAGAATGCACCTGAATTTAATCCCCAGTACCAAAAAATAAACAAAGTAGGAGACTGACCTACATATAAAATTCACCACATTTACAGAAATGGCACTGAGAACCGTAGATAATGTTCAACACCTAAGCAGTGAGCTATCTGACTTCTTAAGAGGAGCAGTTAATTCCTATTTGGGCGGTGGGTGGGGCAGGCTTATGAAGGAGGTGGGATGGAAAATATTTAATCATCAGAATTGACAGTTCCAGCCCCTCCAGGAAGAACAGGTTCCCAAGGAACCCCCAGTAGCCCGGCAGTGGAGGGTCCAGGGCCTCCAAGGTAGGCCGCCGGCTGGCTGGCGACAGGGAGGGCTGGGGCCAGCTGCTCTTGGCCACTCCCAAGCTCGGCGCTGCGACATTTGGCGATCTGTCCCCGCTGTGCTGGCATGTGCCCTCGGCCCTTGAGTGGCGGGAAGGCCGAGCACATCCACAGCCCTTGGTTGGTTCCTTCCCTCCGGAAATACATTTCCTTCCATTTCTAGAACAGACTCTCACCCTAGGTTCGCCTCTGCCTACTCTGTGTTGCAACGCAACCACCTGCCTCGCATGAAAGAGGGTATTGTTTTTCCGGGGGGAGGGGCGCCCACTTCTGGGTGGGGACAGAGCGGTTCCGTGCTAGGGCGCTCTCCCACTCGGCCAGCCGAGTCTCTTGCTCAGGGATGCCTTGTGCAGAGGGAGGCGGGGTGCCTCCTGGACACCAGAATTTTGGGGTGCATGGGGCAATGAAACAGCGGGTGTGGCCCTCATAAAATAAACAACTCCTTGGGCACTGCAAATCCAGACCCAGTGCGGCGGTTTTCTTAAAGATGTAATTATCTTTGGGGAAACAACTTTCTTCAGAGCTCATCAACCCTTGGGGGATGAAATGTTTACAATAAGAAAAAAAAATCTCAGAGATTCAGTTTTTGTTTTCTCATTTGTGTGTGTGTGTGTGTGTGGGCATTTGAGCCACCCACAATGACACACATGGAAAACAAAATTCTCATAACTAGAGGCCACTTACAAAGAGCAAAGAACGGAGAGGCCCAGGCCCTGCAGGTGAGATGAAGGACACAAAAGCCAGTCGGCTCACACTGCCCACCTGGCTTCAAAGAGCCTCTGAGCTCTTTGAAGAGGTGGTGCCTGCCTGTAATCCCAGTACTTGGGGAGGCTGAGACAGGAGGATTGCAGGTTGGAGGCCAACTTCAGCGACTTAGTGAGATCCTGTTTCAAAGTAAAAAACAAAATAGGGCTAGGCATGTAACTCAAAGGCTAACCCCCCCTGAGTTCAATTTCCAGTACCAATAAATAAATAAATAAATAAATAAACAAACAAACAAATGCCTGTGAATGTAGATGATCGGGCAGAATGATTGAGGTGAGTTTCAAAATGTAGCTGAGCTTCTAACCTGCACCCTTCACACAGGCAGAATCCAGAGGAAAGGGGGCTTAGAGTGTGTCTGTGTGTGTGAGAGAGAGAGAGACAGAGAGAGAGAGAGAGAGAGAGAGAGAGAGAGAGAGAGAGAGAGAGAGAGAGAGAAGAGAGAAGCAGCCACAGCTGTGGTTAACAGGAAGCAGGTCCTAGGGGCACCTGAAGACCCCGCCCCTTGTGGTCGCCCCTCTGACCTGTCAGCCACAGCATACATATGTTCTCATCACCTACAACTTCTCCACTCAGACAGGAGCAAAGGGACAGTAAGTTTTATACCTTGGGTTGTTTTCTTGCCTGAAAGTCTTAGAAAAGCAAACCCGGAGGTGCTGGGCTCAGGACACGCCTGCGAGCCATCCTGTCCACACACCCTGTCTTCGGGTCCCTGCCAGGCACCTCGACTGGTGTGGCCCGGGCTGGTGGAGGCCTGGCAGCCTCTTCCTCACTTCCTCTTCTCCAGTCTCCTCTTCCCCCTTTCTCCTTCCTTATTTTTTCTTTTTCTTTCTTTTTCTTTTTCTTTCTTTTCTTTTTTTTTTTTTTTTTGTGGTACTGGGGATTGAACCCAGAAGCATTCTACCTCTGAGCTACACCCCCAGCTCTATTTGTTTTTATCATTTATTTATTCATTCATTTATTTATTTTTTGTGGAACTGGGGATTGAACCCAGAGGCATTCTACTTCTGAGCTACACCTTCAGCCCTATGTTTTATTCTTTATTTTGAAACAGGGTCTCACTAAGTTGCCGAGGGCTTCACTAAGTAGCTGAGGCTGGCCACGAACCCAGATCCTCCGGTCTTAGCCTCCCAAGTACTGGGATTACAAGCGTGACCACCACGCCCCGCTCTTCCTTGTCGTTTCTAATCCTCTCACTCTCCGCTCCGCTCCACCTCACAGAGTCCTCAGGACAGAAGCAAACACAGGCCGAAGTGCAGCCCTGGCCACCAGCAAGTGGTTTCTGATCCCAGAAGGCCGCAATTGTGTCTTTCCCTCTCAGCTCCTTGAAAGAGCAGCCTTCTGGGTGGCGTAGAAGGAAGGTCCCGAGGAGCGGGGTGGAAGCCCTCAGCCCAGAGCGCAGCCCCGCAGGCAAAGATGGGCTCCTCCCTGCAGATGTCTGGGGTTAGCGCAGACTGTCAGGCCTCAGAAATGTGCGACCGTCTCCTCTAAACCAGGGTCGTCCTTGTTATGGTCTGAAAGTAAACTCCCTGGGACTCCTGCTGTGGACGAGGTCTCTGGGGGTGTGGCCTCTGAAGACAGAACGTGATTGGGAGGGGGTCTCTGGGGCGTGGCCTTGGGGACCCTTGTGTCCCTCGCCCCTCCCCTTGCTCTCTGCTTTCCGCAGTCACGCCCTGAGGACCCGAAGCCCTGGCTCCTGCTTGGCAGCGGGTGTAAGTGGACTGTATAAGTGGACTGAAGTCTTTAGATCCATAAGAGAAAATAAATCTTCCCTCCTCTAAGTTTTGTGTGTCGGGTGTTAAATCACAGCTGTGAGTGCTGACTGGTACAATCCTGGACCCGGTTTGTACCGGCATACCCTTATGCTAAGAAAACTTACGCGATTCTCTGCAAGCGCTTTTTGAAGACAGTCATTTCCGGGGAGAGGAGCGCAGTGCCTCAGAGCCCGCAACCCTGTGCCGCTGGCCTTCATTCTCCCAGAAACCTGCCCCTTCAGAGGGAAGAGCTCTGCTCAGAGGCCTCCTTTTCCATGACTTATCAGAGTCTAGGTCATTCTTTTTTAATTCATTTTTTAACATATTTAGGCCCAGCCAACTACAATGGTGCATGACTGCAATCCCAGTACCTGACTGCAATCCCAGAAGCGCAGATTTGAGGCCAGTGTGGGGGTAAGTTAGCAAGAGCTTGTTTCAAAATTAAAATAAAAATTAAAAAATAAATACAAAGAGCAGGGCTTGGTGGCACACCCTTGTAATCCCAGTACTTGGGAGGTTGAGACTGGAGGAACCAGGTTCGTGGCCAGCCTCAGCTACCTAGTGAGGCCCTCCACAACTTAGTGAGACCCTGTTTCAAAATAAAGAATCAAAAATAGGGCTGAGGGTATAGCTCAGCAGTAGAATGCCCCTGGGTTCAATCCCCAGTACTGCAAAAAATAAAAATAAATAAATAAATAAACAAATACAAAAAGAAAACGAGCTGGGAGTATAGCTGACAAGTAGAATATTCCTGGGTTCAATCCCTAGTAACACACACACACACACACACACACACACACACAGAAATCCTAAGAAATTGTACGGGGAATGAGAGTGCTTCAGTCATATAACTATTAAGTGCAAGCCTTTCCTTAGATGTTCAACGGCCTAGAGTAATAAATTCAGCCTTTCAGATCTGCGTTCACAGGCATGTGCATGTGTGTGCAACTTGACGTGGGTGGAAAGGCGACCGCAGAGAAGGGGGCTAGCAGGAACCTGTGCGATGGCTCGTCCTGCCTGGCAGGCGCCCTGTGCGCTGTGCTGCCACCCCCCCCCACACACACACTCTTGGCAATATTTGATACAGGTTTTAGAGAACACCATATATGCAGTACGCTGCCAGTCAATTTGGGATTTTAAGACACGGTCCTGCTCTTAATGACTTTGGGGAAAATATAAAAGTTGCATGTATAATAGAGCCCCCCCCCCCCCCGCACTGCCCCTCAAAAGCCTGGTGTGTGTAGTGCCCAGTGTGATGTCCTGAAGGAGGGGGGGCGTGGCATGGGATGGGGCTGAGGAGAAGGCTTCGTGGGTGGCCACTGCAGGTCACTTGGGGGACAGGCCTGTGAGGAAGCACAGAGGCAGGAGCAGTGAGCGGGGCATTTGGTGTGGCCTTGGAGGACTAAGACCTGATAATTGAATATTTGGTCAACCAGTCTGCTAGGTCCTCATTTGGGCACAGCATTAACCTTATAGCTGCAGCTTTTTCAGAAGTATTTTATTAATTAGCAGTCAGTGCAACTGCTCCCTTGTGTGCCAGCTAATGTCAGCTCTGGACATGATAACACCAGTTCTGCTGACCTTACCTGGCTATTGTGGAGATCAAATGTCTGAATGCACAAGAAAGCATTGTGTAGACTGTCACAGGCTATCCCTGTCACTGCAGTATGCGGTGGTGCCCTGCGGGATGCTGGGGTGGAGAACAGAAGAGGAAGTCTCTAAAATAATAGTAAAAGCATGAAGATATTTTGGGGCTATTTATAATTGGAAAAAGCTTGTTTTATTATAGAGGTAATGATGCTACCCTCACCACAGTGTCAGTGGGGGCACCTGGGCAGCTAAAACTCCTACCTGCACCCAGAATTAATGAGTTTCCCCATCCTAGCAGTCTTTGGAGCTGAGTGGGGCACCTGGGCTTCCATGTCCACCTGCAAGGATCAAGGTGGGGCTCTCCCTTCTTCCCTGGCAGTTGTATCAGAGAGATCTAGTTTAGTAAACTTCAGAGTTTTATAATACAAAACTGTCCAGGCTCAATCTGCAGGGATGCAGCTTGCTTTGACTACAGCCATCTCATGTGTAGCTGCCGTTTCACCACCAAGTGACCCTTACACACATCTCAAGGCCTATAGGATAAACAAAGTTATTAAGACAGCCAGTTGAGCATGCTTGTAATCCCAGCATTTGGGAGGCTGAGGCCAGAGGATCCGGGTTTGCAGCTAGCCTCAGCTACCTAGTGAGGCACTCCACTCCGCAACTTAGTGAGACCCTGTTTCAAAATAAAGAATAAAAAATAGGGCTGGGGGTGTAGCTGGGAGGTAGAATGCCCCTGACTTCAATCCCCAATACTGAAGAAAAAAAAAAAGACAGCCAGTTGAGCATGTTGGGCTGGCCACTGGTGCCTGCACTGTTTCTTGACTGATGTTGGAACGTGTTAATAGTTTTTGAGAAATCCCAGATACATTCCAATTGGATGCAGCACATTTTGTCAAGCTTAATAAGTAAGCCCTTCCTCCTGCCATGGAGGTTGAGGATCCACCCATTTTGATGCCACCTAAGACATGCTTCTCTCTGCAAGTCACCAATAAATTGTACTTCATGCAATCCTGAATTCATCTGTCACTCCTCCTCCTCCTCCTCCTCTTCCTTGCTCCTCTTTCTCCTTCTCTTCCTCTTTTTGTGAGTGTATGTGTGGTGCTAGGAATTTAACCCAGGGATGCCCCACCTCTGAGCTACATCCCCAGTATGCCTGCCTTCCTCCCTTCCTTCCGTCCTTCATTCCTTCCTTCTTTCCTTCTTTTTGATTGGGGATTGAACCCAGAGGTGTTCTACCTCTGAGCTACACCTCCAGCCCTTTTTATTTTTTATTTAGAATTGCTTAGGCTGTCCTCACACCTGCAATCCTCCTATTTCAGCCTTCTAAGTACTGGGATTACAGTTGGGCACCATCAAGCTCAGTTTGTTTGCTTCTTTCTTTAAACTCTTGGCCCCTTCCATCTTTGGCAGATGCTTCTCATATGTTGTGCCTGGGTTTTTCCAAAATAACAAAAATCACTTATCACACTTCCAAGAACCAGGAAGGTCGCAAACTGAATTTAAAAAGACCATTAATAGATTCCCATGCCAAGATGACAGAGAAGGTACAATTGTCTGACAAAGATTTTTAGGCAACTGTTATGGGGTACGGCGTGTTCCCCAAAATCTAGGTTCTTGGTATCGTGAAGAAAAGAATTTCAACACATACCAGTCAAAACATCTGGCAGGATTTATTAAAAATTAAGGGAAAACTGGGAGAAAGGGAATAAAAGGGAGGGGGAATGGAAAGGGAATAGGTCACCTGGACAAGTCCAAGTGCATGTCCCAAGAGAGAAGGGGCGAACAAAGGCAGGTGCAGAAAATATAAGAGAGGGCGGGGTCCTCTTCTCCCCAGCCCCCTTCCTCAGGTTTCAGGTGGGCGATAGGTGCGCTCCTCAGGTGGGGGCTGGTCACAGAAAAGTTGGATCCTCCTCTTTCCAGGTTCCAGTATGGATGTGGGCTTTAGGTGGGGGCTGGGCTTTTCCGGAGTTTGGCGGTGAAAGAAACAAAGAAAATTTCCAAGGGGTGGAGTTAGCTTTACTCTCCAGATTTTTTTTTAAAAAAAGCTATATTAAAACTATATTTTTTATGAATTCTCCCGATACCATCCTTCTACCTAACTTTCTGCTTCCTAGGCTACCTCATCACAACCACGCTAAAAATGTTTTAACAAGCAATTACAAACATACTTAAAACAAGTGAAAAAAAAGTAGGAAGACTTAGCACAGAAATAAAAGATATAAAAAAAGAATCAAATGAAAATCTTAGAAATGGAAAATACAATAATAGAAATAAAAATCTCAGTGGATGAGCTCAATAGCAGGATGGAGGGGGCAGAGGAAAGAAACAGTGAACCTGAAGATGGAACAATAGTAATTGCTCAACCTGAACAACAGAGGGAAAATAGACTGGGAAAAAAATGAACCTGAAGATGGAACAATAGTAATTGCTCAACCTGAACAACAGAGGGAAAATAAACTGGGAAAAAAATGAACAGAGCTTCAGGGACCTATGCGACTATAACAAAAGATCTAAAAATTGTGCAATTGAAGTTCTGAAAGAAAAGGAAAGTAAATGAGGATGAAAGGAACTTGAAAAAATAATGGCTGGAATTTCCCAATTTGGAAAGCTACATAAATCTACAGTCAAGGAGCTGAGCAAATTCCTAGCAGGATGACCTCAAATAAACTTATGCCAACTTCCATCATAATTAAATTTCTAAAAACTAAAGAAAAAAATCTTGAAAGTAGCCAGAGGAGAATGATGCCTTACCTACAATGGAAAATCCAATTTGAATTACAACAGATTTCTCACCAGAAATCAGAGGCCAGAAAGAAGTGGCACATATTTTCATATTTTCAAGTGCTAAAAGAAAAGAACTATCAACCAAAATTTCCATACCCTACAAAAATATCCTTCAGAAATAAAGGGGAAATCAGATAGTCTCGATGAAGGAAAACTAAGCAAAATTTTCACCAACATATCTACACTAAAAGAATAGCTAAATAACGTTTTCTAAACAAAAAGAAATAACAAATGAAAAAGCTTGGAACATCCAAAAGAAAAAGAAGACCATAAACAAAAACATGACAAAATACAATAGGTTTCTCTTAATCGCTTGAGTTTTTAAGTATTGTTTAAGGATTGAAGTAAAAATTACAAAATTGTATGATGTGGTTCTAAACCTATGTAGAGAAAACATTTAATATAATTATTTTATAAATGGGAGATGAAAAGACCTAAAGGAGGTAGTATTTTTATACTTACTTGAAGTGGTAAAATAATGACACCAGTAGTCTGTTGTCCTGGCACAGAAGAGGGTTGGTAAAGAATGTCCAAAACAAAGAGTAACATGCCGCGTTTTACTAATAGGAAATCATTTGCATTTGTATGAGTGCTGGGGTGGTAAGCCCTGAATGTAATCCCAAGAATGCCCTTCCCCCTAGGGAGAGTGGCAAGTCTTGGGGAGAGTCATGAGACTATGCAGAAGGCAGAGGGAGTTACCTTCTTTATACCCATTCTGCTAATAACCTGTAGCACGTTCCCTGGGTTTTTCTTAGTCCGGGTCCCTCAAGGACATGAGGGGGTTACATTATGTTGTTTGTAATGTGCTAGACTTGTGATCAGGACATGTCCTTACAGTTGTAACATAGCAGGTGGGCCTTACTGAAGCCTGTGGTCAGTGATTGTTTTTAGGGCTTCCTGAAGCCCCCCTACTCCACAGCTGTCTTCTCTCAGGGCTCTCTGAATCTCCCCCTCCCAACACACACACTCTTTTGCTGTCTCTTAAGGTTAAGCAAGGAACCACAGCTGTGCTACCCTATAATTTTTTTTTTTTTTTTTGGTGGTACTAGGGATGGAACCCCAGGGATTCTATCTCTGAGCTACACTCCCAGGCCTATTTTTTATTCTTTATTTTGAAACAGGGTCTCACTAAGTTGCAGAGGGCCTCACTAAGTAGCTGAAGTTGGCCGCGAACCTGGATCCTCTGGTCTCAGCCTCCCAAGTACTGGGATTATAAGTGTGTGCCACCATGCCTGGCTTACATTATAATTTAATACCTAGATTAACTGGCTAAAAAGTTGTACAAAGAGATACAATAGAAAACAGAAAGAAATCAAAGTGATAATCTAACAAATGTTCCAGTAACCCACAGAAAGGCAGGAAAAAGAAAACAGGAAAATAAAAAATACAGAAAAAATAAATGGCAGACTTAAGTCCTAATATATCAATAATCACATCAAATATGAATGACCTAAGTATTCCAATTAAAATAAATTATTACAATGGATTAAAAAAGCATGACCCAAGTATATGTCCTCCCTAAGAAACTTATATAACAATATAGGCTGATTGAAAGCAATAGGATGTGTGTGTATAGATAGATAGATAAATAATTTCATGCAAACATTAATCAAAGAAAAGAAAAAATACTATATTAATATATTAATGTCAAATAGACTAGAACTCAGAACAAGGAAAAGAACTGGAGAAAGAAAAGGGCATTGCACAATAATAGAAGAATCAACACACCAAGAAGATACAGCAGTCCTAAGTGTGTATGCATCAAACACCAGAGACACAAAGCATGTGAGGCAAAACCTGATAGACCTGAAAAGAGAAATTGGCAAATCTATAATTATAGTTGCTAAAGAATTAATACCAATTTGACATAATCTAGTCCAGGACATAGAAGAAAGGGAACAATTTTCAACTAATTTTATACAATTCACATTACCCTGATACCAAAACCAGAATAATAACAATGTAAAAGTACAGAGTAGTGTCCATCGTTAATGCAGATGTAAAGACTTTTTTCAAACTATTATTCAATATTATCAAGTAGAATTTAGTAATATATAAAAGGAGTTATTCACCATGACCAAGGGGGTGTTTATTCCAAGGATGGAAGCCTGGTTCCAATTTGAAAGTCAATAGCAATCCATCATATGAACAAGCTAAAGAAGAAAAGCCACATATCTTATTAATCATGCAGTAAAAGCATTGAAAAAATCAACAACTATAAAAACTCTTAGAAAAATATGATTAGAAAGGGACTTCCTTGCCAGGTGTGGTGGCGCACGCTTGTAATCCCAGTACTTGGGAGGCTGAGACCAGAGGATCCGGGTTTGAGGCCAGCCTCAGCTACCTACTGAGGTCCTCCGAAACTTAGTGAGACCCTGTTTCAAAATAAAGAATAAGAAATAGGGCTGGGGATGTAGCTCGG